>ML796879.1:291700-309647 GCA_009831015.1 Picea engelmannii
GAGAGTTATGGCCTTACGAAGTTGGAGGACCCTCATATGTCATCTAGAAGCCCCAAAAGGTCAAAGTAGTCAAAGTGGTTTAAGATATTTTAAAAGGTAAATAATAAAGTGATGTGATGAGTGTATTATAATTCAAATTGAATACCAAATAAATTATTTCAATAATAAATTTAATGAATAAATTAGAAGTGGGTTAACCCTAAAATAAGGAAAGTGGGCCAAGTGACCTAGAAGATGTTTTTAAGGAAGCTACTTGGAGAGTATAAATAAGAGGCAAGGCTCTATAACTTTAATCACACTTGATAATATTTAAATCCTATAGGTGTATGAGACAACCAAATGATATAGAAGATGGATTTCCACAGAAAGTGAAGAAACGAAGGCCGAAATTCAAGGAGGGATAAATTCCTTTGATGATGCTTTCTAAGGTATGTTTTTTTCAGGTCATCTCACCATTTTCGCAATAACTTATTTTATAGAATGATTCAGACCATGAAATTTCTATTCCATGGAGGAAACATATCTAAGTATCTGTGGTAAAAAATTTATCTTGTGGGTCGTTGTATTTTTTGAGTTACACTCCATGGAAAATAGGGTTAATGGCTAGTCCCGAATCTAGTCAAAAACAAGTGTTTCGGGTAAAAACGTCATAACTTATTCATAAAAGATTGAAATTTAGTGAGACAATATGTGTTGGTTATATTACAGTCTTTAGTAAGCTGTGTAATAGTTTCATATCGATTCAACAAATATTTTGTGCGGGGCACACTCTACAAGGTCGTTATCTAGAATAAGCCAGAATTCAACAAGGTGTGCCATTTTTTCTATAAATCATTTTCTGAGAGGTTGCAAGTAGTGAAACCTGGAGGAATTGAAAAAAACACACTAAATAACATTGTATATCAGTTTTAGGTATTTTTTCATTACAGGTACAAAGTTATGATTATTTCAAGTTAGGGTTGTTGACTAATCCAAAACTAGTCATGGGAGACTAAAGCAAAGTTTGATGAAAATGCTAGTCTCTTGTTGTTTAAAGTTAAGGAAGGTTTTTAGGTATTTGATCATATGCATCAGGTATATTACAGAGTTACAAATCATATTTTTATGATGAAATTGATGAGGTCTTTTGTTTGAGGTACAAATTGGGTACATGGTTGAGGTGTATAGTTGATGATGTTGGAACATATTGATGAGTCATAATTGATGAGTAGTTGACACATGATTGGTACATACTTGGTACATGGTTGGATGCACTTGTTTATGGTATAGGTTGATTACAGGTTTTTTGGTACAGGTTGGTGCATGGTTGATGCACTTGTTTATGGTACAGGTTGATGCATGGTTGTTGCATGGTTCATGTTTATTGGTACATGTTTACAGCAGTGTATTTTACAGTGATAGTGTGTCATTGGTTCCATCATTCTACTTCTACTTCAAGGTGGTTGTAGACACCTTCCATTTGTAGCCGGAGAACATAGGGGGTTGTAGCCTCCTTCTAGTTGTAGCCAGAGAATTAGGGAGTTTTAGCTTCCCTCGAGTTGTAGCCTGAGAAAGTAGGGGTTTGGAGCTTCCCTCAGGTTGTAGCCTGAGAAACTAGGGGGTTGGAGCCTCCTTCCAGTTGCAGATGGAAAACAAAGGAAGTTGGTGCTTCCAATGAATGTAATTCTTCAAGACATATAAGATAAATCATTCTGTGGTTTTCTCCCGATTTGGGTTTCCACGTAAAACA
Source organism: Picea engelmannii (assembly GCA_009831015.1). NCBI lineage: Eukaryota > Viridiplantae > Streptophyta > Pinopsida > Pinales > Pinaceae > Picea > Picea engelmannii. Next base: position 293,430 of record ML796879.1, read on the forward strand.
CTAGTGTACTGTGTATGTGTGTGATTGTTCATTTCTTATTTCTCATTATTGGATAATAATTCTACATTGATACAACACTTGGATTTTTTGGATAAAAAAGGATTAAAATTACGCTATTATTGATTCACCCCCCTATAAGTAATCCAACAAGCTCCTCATCGATTATATGCTTATATCTCTCTTGTTGTGTATTTTTGGGTATAGACTACTTTAAAAAATTATATTATGGATTTTTTTTCACATAACCACCAATCATTTTCCAAGGATGAAGCAATATTGAAACGAGCTCAAGGAAGATTGTTGGAAATCCCCTTGTGGATCAATATTTTTTTAGTAGTAGAAGGAATTTTTCTTATTCCTTTAGTTATCATGGAAGCATAAATCCCCGCACTTGGGGCGAGTGATTTAGGAGAGGTTTCATGGGTTATCTCAAGGAATATTTTCTGGGAAATATGGGTGTCTTTCAAAAGAAAACCTCAATTGACGAACGAGCTCAGAAGAGAGATGATATTCTTAAGAAAATTTGGTAGAAACAGATGACAAAAGTGATGAAGAGGTATGATCAATTGTAAAAGGATATCATCTTTGAGAGTAGTCATAGGAAAGACTTCGAAAATTTGTGGGAGTTAAAAATATGTGGAAGGCTGGCCAACCACTAGTTGAAAGAGAGATGAAGGTTAGAGAGATGAAGGTTTTGAAGGAGGAAAATAGGAGGGAACCTTAATAGAGAGATATGAAAAAGTAAATACATACCTCACCACTAAAGGAGAATAATTGGTCGTAACCCCTAAAGTATTTGCGGGAGGATCAAAACCTGCAACACCGAAGGATGTCAGATTGCATCAAGATACAAATGCAACATTTCAAATGAACGAGACCCCCCAGATCAAATATTTTTTCTTTGAAGGAAAAGGAACCATCCTTGAATACCCATTCCCCCAACACTATTTACAAACTCGATAATTTCTACAACAAATATTTCTAACAATTCTATCATTTATAATCCTTCAAGTCCAAAAATTTCAAGTAGTAGTATTAGTGGAACTTTGGTGAGTGTTTCAGTTATATTACACCCAGGACCCTCGGGGTTCATATTAATAGGATCTAAAATTCCATCGATGGTGCATCAACATGCAGGGTCTCTTACCTGATACCTGTAGTTTTTGGGTAAAGGGGATGGGGACATTGAGCAACATTGGTTTCTTTGTGAATCCATCTGGAGGTCTCGGAGAACTCTAGAAGAAAACAAATTGGTTGAGTTCCATACAACCTTGATGGGTCAATCTATAAAGTGGTACATGAAATATGTTGAGCCAAGGAATGATCTAGGGAAACCTTTCTCTTTAATTTAGGTGAAGCAGTGGTTTATAGCAGAATTTTGGTTACCTCGTTCAGAGAAACATTCTCTCTCTAATTTGGAATATAAAAAAATATTTAAGGATGCAATAGGGAAACCAGCAAACCCTATCCATGAGGATCATCAGAGAGAATGTTTTATTCATGGTTTGTTACCTTTAACTTGAATCTCATTGAATCAACAAAGGATAGCTATTTTGGGAGAAGCATTGGAACAAGCCATGAAAATTGGGGCTATGGGAGGATATCGTGGAGTCTTGTAGGTGATGAGACCTGCTGGTAATATTAATGTTTCACAAATGGAGGGTCAGATCTCCGTGTTAATTGACAAGATCCAAGAGTTGACCCTTCCTAGAGCAGGTCGATCGTAGGTATGGTGTACTAGGTGTTATATTGAAGGTCATACAACAACTCAGTGTCCAATATTAAGGGGTGTAGGACCCCCTACTCACCTGATGAATCTTCCACCAATATGATCATCAGGAGGAGTTGCACAAGTCACCACTACAACACCATTTCATGAACTTGTTCAGTACCATGTTTTTCAGAATCATCGAGGATTTAAGAGCAATGAGTATTTGTTCGAAAACACAAGTATTCCAAAAGAGGACACACACCTTCAGTAACCACTCACACAACTAGATCAAATATGAACACACCAATGTTTTGACGTGGTAAAAATCTTGTCGGGAAACATCCATATCTCTAGCCAATGCAACCACTTGGAGTAGATTATTAATGCAAAAGAAAAAGATTGTAGAGAGATTTTACAAGAGATTTTATCACAAATGATCATCGTAAAATGACCCTCAATTATCTTTAAATAGATATCAAAAACCAATCGGGTGTTAAGCCATGGATTAATGGACATTAAGATCGAGAAGAATATGAACCGTCGGATCACTCTATGTCGAGAACATATCATGACCGTCACATTTCCTAACTACGAATGCATACTAATGCATACTAAAGAAACACACTTTTACCTAATGACACATTAGACCAAGTAGATCTTAACTAACTCCTAAGTTTCTAAATATCCTAACATCCCCCCTTAAGAAAAACTTGGGATAGGATTGACGGATTTACAATAGTGACACAATATGAGAAGGAAGGAGGAATTAGAGATTGTCTCCCCTTATTGACAACATCCTGAACTCCTAGCATAGATCAAATTTTGGAAAAATTCACTTATGTAAGAGACTTTGTGAAAATGTTTGCAACTTGATATTCTATAGGGAAAAATAGCACTTCAATAACTTGATCATGACTAAGCTTTCTAATGAAGTGCATGTGTAGCTTGATGTGTTTGTTGCATTGATGTTGAACTAGGTCTTTGGCAAGCTTGATGTTACTCTAATTTTCACACCAAAGGTTGGTCATATGTTGTTATTGCAATCCAAACTCTTAAAGGATCTGTCGAAGCTATAAGGCTTCCTGACTTGCATTACCTCTTCTCGGTACTTTTCTTTTTCTAAAGAAAGTGCAATAGCCTATTTTTTCTTATGGGAACAAGTGATAGGTCCTAAACCAAGGATGAAAACATAAGTATCCTTTTAGTTTCTTTCCAATGGATTTCATGGGGTGTTTGCATATACCGGGAAACAAGACCAACAACAAAGGAAAGATCAGGATGGGTATGGGGAGAAGTACAGGTGGCAACAAGCTTGACTATAGACTAGAAAGAAGAAGGGGTTGGTTTACAATTTTCCATGTGAAAGCGATGAAGAAGGTCACAAGCATACTTAGAATGGGAAATACAAATTCCTTCATTGGTTTGCAAAACTTGGAGGCCAAGGAAATAGTGAAAAAATCCTAAGTATGTCATTCAAATTTCTTCTTAAGGATTCTTTTCACATGGTTTAAAAGTTTTGTGTCCCTACTAGTAAGGATAAGGTCATCAACATAAATGACAAGGATTATTATATTTTTTCCTACTTTCTTGGTATACACATTAGGATCATAATGGAATCTAGAAAATCTGGTGTCAATAAGAAAGTTTTCCATTTTTTCTTACCAATCTCTAGGAGCTTGCTTGATACCATAAAGATATTTCTTAAGGTGACAAACAAGGCTAGAGTCATTCTGGACATAACCAGGAGGTTGTTCCATGTAGATTTACTCTTGCAAATCCCCATGCAAGAAGGTGGATTAAAAATCCATCTGATGGACCTCCCATTTATATGAGGTATCAAGGGAAAGAACAAGGAATATGAAATTCACTTTGGCTACAAGGGAAAAGGTTTCATTGTAGTCAATTCCTTCAACTTTAGAAAATCCTTTGCAACTAACCAAGCCTTATGTCTTTCAACAATTCCATTTGACGCATACTTAGTTATGTTGACCCATTTACATCTAAAATGTTTTCTTCCTTTTGGAAGAGGTACAACATCCCAAGTATTGTTTTCCATTAAAGAACGATACTCTTCATTCATTGTTGTTTTCAAAATCCTCAGTGATAGCCCTGATGGTATTGTTGATAAAATGAGTGCCTTTCAAACTCATCAAAGTGCTTGGACATCCAAATATGGTGATCACTTGCTCAAACAAGAAATGTGTTGATGTCTTTGTGCTATAGTATTTGACTGGTGTTTCTTTCCCATATTGTTAATTATTCATTCGCAGTGATGATATATTTAGCTCCTGACCTTTTTGTTGGTGGATTGATTGGTCCAACAAATTCTATTTCCCATTTTTCAAATACCTGTAGAGTCATGTGTGGTCTTAGAGGCATATCATCCCTTCTGTTTGGTTTTCCAACCCTATGCAGACATCACAATTCTGGAAATATTCATTGGCATCTTTATGGACTGTTGGCCACCATAATCATGTGCACAATATCTTATGTGGGGTAGCTTTTCCTACATAGTGTCCTCCATCTATTCCTTCATGAGCCTCTCCCAAAATTATGGGCCTTTCATGTTCTAATATGCACCTTCTCAAAATTTTATGTGTGCCCATATTGTATAAATGTCATGTAATAAGTTGATAATCTGCAGCTTTGAATACCATATTTTTCTTCTATGTAATGCTAAACTCATGTGGCACAATCCCCGTACTTAAGTATTCAATAGTATCAGTGAATTATGCATTAGCTACATGTATTGAAAATAAATTTGCATCAAGGAAGTTGTCTTCCAAGTTAGTAGACTCCTCTCCATTAGTTACCCTTGATAGGTGATTAGGTCCTACATTCAACTTCCTTGGTTTGAATATTACTTCAAAATCAAATTCTTGGAATAACAATATCCATCTATAGATCCTCCCCCCAGACACTAGCTTTTTTACTAGATATTTGAGGGAAGAATGGTCTATGAACATTTTAAAGTGTTTACCCAGTAATTAGTGCATGAACTTCTGAAGTTCATAGACCATGGCTAGGCCTTCTCTTTCTGTGGTGTTGTAGTTTTTCTCATATTCTGACAACTTTCTACTTGTAAAGGCTATAGGATGGTCTAAGTCGCCTTCTTCGGGTTGCGCCATAATTTATCGAAGTTCTATGGATGATGCATCTACATGCACATGAAATGTTTTTTCCAAATTCGGGAATACTAGGATAGGTGTTGTGATCATGTTTTCTTTTAAGGTGTCCAATCCTTGTTGGCAATCCTCATTCCATTGAAATCTAGTGTCCTTCTTTAACATTTTTTCCATAGGTGTATTAATCTATGCATACCCCTTTAGAAACTTCATGTAATATCTTGTATGTCCCATTGTTTCTCTTAACTAGCACATTGACTTTGGTGGTGGTAAATTTACAATAACTGTAATCTAAGCAAGATCCACTAGTAAACCTTGTTGACACACTATATTGTTGGTTGTGGAGCCTAATTATCTTCCTGATTCAGAGGTCTTTTTTTTCAGACATGTTTATACTCCATGAAGACTTTACACCCTGGAAGAATGTACACTCCTCCACGCAGGGGAGTGCAGAGGGGGGTTATGCCCTCCACGGAGTCTAGGGGAAAGCGAGCCACCAAAGGAAAAATTTCCTTGTAAATGTATATTGTAATTTCATTATAAATCTCGAATGTTCATTATAAGGTCAAAAATCTGACGGTAGAATTTATGTTAGGGTTTTTTTCCCTAGAAGGAAACCCTCTTTTATGATGGAAATGTATTGTGGCTATGTATCATTTTGAATATTGTATTCTGAGATAGGAGACTCTGAGAAAAAGAAGAGGAAGCTACAACGGATTTTTTGTAGGTTGTATCCCTTCATATGTTGGATAGTAATAAAGGAAGGACATCACAATTTCTTTGGTGGACATAGCCCACACTGGGTGAACCACGTATATCCATGTCTCTATTGTAGTGTGTATCTTTTGTGTTTTATCCCCGCATTTTATTTTATTTTATTGCTATGAAATACTATTTTTCAAAAAAATTGTATCAAAGTGATAACTCGTAGGAAAAGAGGGTTCATGGTTCGAGTGGGAGAAATGGTGAAAGATGGAAAGTTTAAGGTCGAGAAATTTAATGGCCAAAAATACCAGTTATGGAAGATGCAGATGGAATATTATTTATATCAAAAGGATCTATTCCTACCATTGGGTGGAATAGAAAACAAGCCAACGGCCATGAAGGATGAATAATGGGAGGTTCTTGAAATAAAGGCACTAGGAAAAATATGGTTGAGTCTCACAGCGTCGGTGGCTTTCAATATTTCGAAAGAAAATACAAAGAAGGAGTTGATGGATGCATTGGCAAAACTGTATGAAAAAACCCCATCTTCCAATAAGGTATTTATAATAAAGAGATTATTTAATATGAATATGTCAGAAGGTGGGTTTTATTCAGATCATTTAAATGAATTTAATATGGTTACTAATCAACTAAGTTCTGTAAAAGTGGACTTTGATGATGAGGTCAGGGATCTTCTAATCTTGTGCTCATTGCCAGAAATATGGAATGGCTTGGTCATGGCTATAAGTAACTATGTCTCTAGTTCAAACACTTTAAAATTTGATGATGTTGTTGGTTTTATCCTTAGTGAGGAAATGTGATGGAAAATCAGATGTGAGACATCAGGTAATGTGTTAAACATGGAGAATAGGGGAAGACAAAAGGATTGAGGAAAGAGATCAGGGAACAATTGGAATTCTAGGAAGGGTAGATCCAAATCGAGATTTGGAAATATAGATTGTTGGAATTGTGGGAATAAAGGACATCTGAAGAAAGACTGCAGAGCTCCAAAGAAAAAAAGAGATGGACAACAGGAGAAAAATCAGGAAGCAAATGTAACAGGTGATGTGTTACAAGATGTTTTGATTCTTTATGTAGATAATATTTCTGAGTATTGAGTAGTAGATTCAGGGACTTCATTTCATGCCACACCCCATATGAAACATTTTCTAGATTATGTTCAAAGTGATTTTGGACAGGTTCATTTGGGTGATGATGCACCATGCAAAATTGTTGGAATGGGAAAGTTAAAAATAAAGAAAAGCAATGGAAACCAATGGTTGTTAAAATAGGTAAGACATGTTCCATATCTAAGGAAAATTCTAATTTCAATAGGGAATTTGGCAAGTGGAGGTTGTATATCCATATTTACAGATAAGGTGTGGAAGATCACCAAAGGATCATTGGTAATAGAAAAAAGAGATAAGGTAGGTACATTGTATTTATGTACTGGTAATACTGACTCTTCTATCTCTTTATCTTCTACAGGAGTGGATACAACATTGTGGAATCGTAGACTTGGACACATGAATGAGAAGGGGATGCAGATACTTCACAAAATAAATTTGTTGCCAAATCTTAAACAAATTGATTTGGATTTCTATGAGCATTGTGTTTATGGAAAACAAAAGAGAGTTAGATTTCTCAGAGATGTAAAATGAAAGAAGAGTGAAAAGTTAGAGCTTGTGCATATAGATGTATGGGTACCAACTCAGGTATCATCTCTTGGTGTCTCTGGTTATTATGTTACTTTTATTGATGATGCAACTAGAAAAACTTGGGTTTATTGCATTCGAAAAAAATATGATGTTTTTGATACTTTTAAGAAATGGAAATATTTGGTTGAGAATGAGACAGGAAAAAGGTTGAAGTGTCTCAGATCAGATAATGGAGGTGAATATTGCAGCAAGTAGTTTGGTGATTATTTTTCATACCATGGGATTCATAGAGAGAAGACAGTTCCAAGAACACCACAAGAAAATGGTGTGTCAGAAAGGATGAATAAGACAATCATGGAGCGTGCAAGGAGTATGAAATTGCATATTGGTTTCCCCTTATAGCTATGGGAAGATGTTGTAGATAGTGTTGTTTACTTAATAAACAAAGGACCTTCAAGATCTTTGGATGGTAGAATTACAGAGGAGGCATGGATAGTTAAAAAGGTAAACTATTATTTTTTGAAGACTCTTGGTTGAGAATCAATTGTCCATATTGATAAAGAAAATAGAACAAAGCTTGAGGAAAAATCCAAGAAGTGTACCTTTATTGGATACCGTGTTAACGATTTTGGTTATCTCTTATGGGATTATGAAAATAAAAAAATCATTAGGAGTAGAGATGTCATATTCAATGAGAAGGTCATGTACAAAGATCAGTTGTAGGGAAAGAAACAGGAAAAAGAAAAACCAAAATACACAGTGCTTGATGAGATCACTGGAAAAGAAATTCCAAAGGTACTAGAAAATCAAAATGTACAACAACAAGATTAGCAATTTAGCAAGTACCTCAAACTCCTACAAGTGTTGTTAGAATATCTACCAGGTTAAGTAAACACCCTAAATGATACTCTCCTTCATTGTATTATTTATTGTTGACTGATTCTGGTGAACCAGAATGTTATGAAGAGGAAATGCAGGTAGACACCAAAAAGAAGTGGGAGCAAGGAATGAAAGAAGAAATGGATTCCTTGTTAAATAACTAGACTTAGTACTTGGTTCAGTTGCTTGCAGGAAGAAGAGCATTGCAGAATAAATGGGTTTACAAGTTGAAGAAAGAAGATGGAGGAAAAAAGCGGTACAAGGATAGACTTTTTGTAAAGGGGTTTGCACAAAAGGAAGGTATATATTTTGATGAAATATTTTTTCCTGTTGTTAAAATGACTTCAATTAGGAATATTTTAAGTCTTGTGGCAGTAGAAGATTTGCATCTTGAACAATTAGATGTAAAAACAACTTTTCTCCATGGGGATTTGGAGGAGGAGATTTATATGCAACAACCACAGGGGTATGAGGTCAAAGGAAAGGATAATTTGGTATGTAGGTTGAAAAATATCTTATATGGCCTAAAGTGAGCTCCAAGACAGTGGTATTTGAAGTTTCATGGGTTTATGACAGATCAAGGTTAGAGTAGATGTCATTTTGATCACTGTGTTTATTTTAAAAGGATAGAAAATGGAAGCTATATTATCTTTCTATTGTATATAGATGGCATGCTTGTTGCAGGGTCCAATATGTAGATTATAATTGTTCTCAAGAATAAATTAGCTAATTCATTTGCAATGAAAGATTTGGGTGTTGCAAAGAAAATCGTTGGTATGAGAATAATAAGAGACAAGAAAAATCGCAAATTGACATTGTCTTAGGGTGAGTACATAGAGAAGGTGTTGGAGAGGTTTAGAATGAAAAATGAAAACCCATTTAGTACTCCTTTGGATATCCATTTCTAATTAACTAAGGAAATGCATCCCAAGACACGAGAGGAGATAGAATACATTTTCAGGTTCCCTTATTTATCATCAATTGGCAGCTTGATGTATGTGATGGTTTGTACAAGACCAGAGATTTCACATGCAGTGGGAGTTGTGAGAAGGTATATGAAAACTCTAGGTAAATAACATTGGGAGGAAGTAAAGTGGATTATCAGGTATTTGAGAGGTATTGCTACTCATGAATTATGTTTTGGAGGTTCATACACTGTTCTATAGGGATATGTTGATTCAGATATGGAAGGTGATAAAGATAGCAGGAGGAGCACCATAGTGTATGTTTTTACTGTAGGTGGAACAACAATAAGTTGTATTTGAAACTGCAAAAGGTTGTTTCACTTTCAACAAAAGGGGAAGAGTATGTTGCTGCTACAGAGGCTAGTAAAGAGATGATTTGGTTACAGAGGTTTATGGAGGAGTTGGGAAAGAAGGAAGAGAATAACAGGTTGTATTGTGACAGTTAGAGTGCAATTAATCCTGCAAATAACTCATCCTTCCATTTGAATACTAATCATATACATCTCAAGTACCATTTCATACGATCCATCTTGGAAGATGGACATTTAAAGTTGGAAAAGATACACACTAGCCATAATCCTACAGACATGTTAACAAGAGTAACCAAGGAGAAACTGAGTTCCTGCTCAATTTCATTTGGTCTTCAAGAATGAAGATGAGAAATTTTCTAGGTCCAAAAAGGATCATAGTCCAATAGATACAACATGGTGGAGTTGTTTAGATCAGTCTCCAAGTGGGAGATTGTTGGTTGTGGAGCCTGATCATCTTCCTGATTCATAGGTATTTGTTTTCAGTCATTTTTATACTCCATGAAGACTTTACACCCTAGAAGAATGTACACTCCTTCACGTGGGGAACTACAGAGGGGGCTTACCCCCTCTATGGGGTCCATCCCCCCGAATGGGGGATCCAGGGGAAAGCGAGCCCCCAAAGAAAAATTTCCTTGTAAATGTATATTGTAATTTCATTGTAAATCTTGATCGTTCATTATAAGGTCACGGATTTGACGGTAGAAGTTACGTTAGGGTTTTTTTCCCTATAAGGCAACCCTCTTTTATGAGGGAAATGTATTGCGGCTATGTATTATTGTGAATATTCTATTATGAGATAGGATACTATGAGAGAAAGAAGAGGAAGTTACAGTGGGTTCGTTGTAGGTTGTATCCCTTCATCTTTTGGATAATAATAAAGGAAGGACTTGGCAATTTCTCTGGTGGACGTAGCCCACACTGGGTGAACCAAGTATATATGTGTCTCTATTTTATTGTGTATATTATTTGTTTTATTTTATTACTCTGTGATCCTATTTTTCAAACATATATCTCACAACAACATTCCAAACGGTGTCACAAAAATGCATTTCTTGATGTTTAATGATATCTGACACTGTGTGCATATTTCCAACATTAGTATTAACACTTATACATGATCCTTTAACAGACTATATACAGTCCATTCATCCAGATATAATTCCAGAAATAGATGTTTGAATTCCTTAAAACCAGCTACGACTACTCTTGAAAATATGTCTGGTGCATTCTTCAACCCAAATGGCATGGCTGTGTATTGGTAGGATCCCCTTTCTGTAGAAAAATTAGTCTTATATCTATCCTTTGAAGCTATTTTGATCTCATGGTAGCCTGAGAATCCATCTATAAATGAACATGCTTCCTGGCCTCCCACATTCTCTAAGAATTTATCTGTAAAAGGGCTAGGGAAAGGGTCATGTAGGAAAGCGTCATTAAGTTTCCTCAGATATACACAAATCCTTATCCCCCCTTTTTTATTTTCTTTGACTACCATAGTGATTATCCATTCAGATTCCTCTAGTGGTTCTATGATACCAACTTCCAACATTCTGTCAATTTTTGCTTTCACTTTCTGCTTATATACTAGATTCAGTTTGTAAGGTCTCTGCTTCATAGGTCTTGCTTCAGGTTTGAGAGGTATTTTCATCTCTCCTAGCTCTCCTACTATGTATTTCATCTCTGTAAAGGTCGTTGGGAACATGTCATTGTATTCGCGTAGTAACTCTATTATTATTTCTACTGTTTGTTCATCCCAATAGTCTCCAATACTTGTCATTTTAGGATTGTCAGTTGTCCCAATGTTGACTTTCTTAACTTTAATTGGTGCAGAAAATAATTTTGACTCCATATATGGACCTTCAACCTCTCTTTATCCTTCAATTTATGTAATATGAATGTTGTGATGATCATCTTCATCTAGTGCTTCCTCTTCAAAATGTTATCATGAAATTATTTCTTTGACTTTCCGTCTATTATGTTGTTGATATTTTGTCATTATTTCAACCTTTGGTTCATCAATAAATATCACTCCTCGTATCTGCTTCAGTGTTGAATCAATTTTGGGGTTCTCATGTTCAAATGAGAAGGTTACTACAAAATTCTACTGTAAGATTGTCCATTTTGTAGTGCCTCTGCGCATCTTCTGGTCTATATACCAGTTCCCTATATTTCCTTCCAATGTATGGATAAAGTGATGAGGTCATTCCTCTTGTGGTGTCATCCTCCACTGTGTTCTACACTTCTCCAAGTGTTCCAATGGTGTTCCCTATCCATTATACCTCTCCATTTTATTTCTCCCCTGTTACGCACCAAATCTAATGTCCAATAATCATTTACATTGATATCATTCATGAATTGTTTTCTTGTGCGCACCCCACCATCTTACAGGTGTGGTCTTGAGTGAAATATAGAGGGATAAGAGCCTCTGATTTTCTAACACTTACTCTTCATATTTTTCCATAAATTCTTCTAAGTCATTTACCACATGAAAATTGGGAGGTTTTGTTATATTTGTACAAAGACATCTTACTGCGTGGTCTATTCTTGTGCACCTTCTTGTGGAAACTTCATGTAATTATTGTTTCCAATTCTCCAAACTTGTATATGAGTGAGAAGCACATGATGTAATTCTTCTCCAACTGAGTACCCCATATGCAGTTCGGTTGACATAATCCTCTTCTCACATTGTGGTTCTATACAACTGGTTTATTTCTTCCAGATCCAAACAAGTGGCCTCTACAAACCTTTCTCTTTCTAACGGATCCAATGGTGCAATGACTCTATATTCACCTGATTCAAAAGTAATTTTCCTTGTATTCATGTTGGTTATGGCATGGTTACCAAATTCCCAATCCAATCCAAGCAAGGATGGATAAGGTGTTGTACCATATACTATCTCTATTACTTCAAAATATTCCATAGTGTGCACTCCATCCAAATCTATTGTCACACATTTAAGCCTTCCAATTGGTAACACAATGTGTTGATTTTCTAATTTTAACTGGATAGGTGAATAGCCTAGTGTGGGTTCTCCCATACACTACCATGTCTTCCTAGGTAATTCATTTACTTCAAAGCCTAAGTCCAATATAATATCACCCATGTTTAAGTCTCGTGTTGTTCCTGAGTTTATACTTTAAGGCTCTAAAGGATACCGTCAAGGCATCCGAAAAGATAAAGAGAATTAAGGAGTAAGAATCAATTGCAAAGGGTAAATCAGAGTTGGTTTCTCAACTGTCTCTGTCTAGCTTCCCATTGTTCTTGGATGTTGATTTCTCTCTCAATTACTACCCATGAGCATTCTAATTCGACTCAGGTAGTTGTTGTTTGTAGGATAGTATTAAATAAGTTCAAAGCAATACTAGTTTGATCATGTAGGCCATGTTCTATATTAGGCTGTCGATTATTTGGGACAGTCATGGAGAGTAAAATTTTATTGAATTATAAAATGTTTTAATATTTGTTGCTTCAGTTTTGAGGGATGAAATAGTAAAGGAGTTTTGAAACTCAAAATAATAACACAATAACAGTAGAGGTCGTTTCATGTACTTGAAACAATTTGAGAATAGTAAAATGATAATAAAAGTAACATTGCTGAAAAATATGAGGCTTTAATCATGAAAGAATATCATATCATAACAGAAGGAGGAGAAAAAAGATATTTCTAATGAAGTATAAAATATAACCATCCAAATGACCTACAGATCTTGAAACTGTTGATAGAAATCATAGAGGAAAAACTGTAAATGATTAGATAATCAAATAAATTCAAACTACAATAGAATTTTGAGTTAAACTATAGTTGATCATTCATTAGAAAGACATGAAAAGAAAGATGTTGAAAGATATTGAAAATAGAGTAAAGGAACACATAGCTTCAAGGTGACAGAATTCAGAATCTCTTCTGCATTATCTATATCACAGTAAATCAGAAAACTTCTGATACAATTGGCTCCCAAAAAAAAAAAAAGCCACTTCTCAGTCTTGTGAAATTATATTTATACATTATCACCAAACTTTTCTTTTTTGTTGGTGATTAACTAACTTCCGAAGACTAACGGTTACATGAATGTGAAATACTGAACCATTTATATTTCTATATTTATCTTCTTTGATTAATTTCGATGATGAAGTTTTCAAAATAATACTTTATGTCTTCGTTGATGAACTTCCTTCTTCTGTTTTAAGACAACAAATACCTTTTCCCAGAAATTGCACCAAAACTCTGGGAGCTTCTGGAATATCTTTCACCTCAAATAGGAAGAACTTTCTCTATAGTTCAAGCAGACAGTCTTCGATTATCTTTCTCGTGAACTTAATAGTTTGTAACTTTAAGTTTGGCATCACTATCCATTTGTCAATTTGAGTGACATTGATACCTTTATTTGTGGGATCTCTACCTGAATTTCTTCCAAATCCTCCTTGAATCTTAACTGATTCTTACCAATGTTAATTTCTCCTAACAACCCTGGACAGTTGTTTCTTCCAATGTTCAATGAAGCTTTCTCTAAAAGGTCAAAAATTCCTTGACAGTCATCATTAAACTCTTTGGTTATTCTCTTGTTTTCTGCGAGGTTTGCCTCCCACACCTTGAGTATTATATCACCTTTAATCTTCTTTGAAACATATAGCTTTTGAGTCTCTCTGACCTCCTCTTTTGTTGAAAGAGCCACTTCTTTTTGAAAAGTTGTTCTGGCTACTTTCACTTCTCTCTCTTTCAGGAGAATACTCTCCAAGGATTTACTTGCTTCCTGAAAGTAATTCTGAATAAATTCTAGCTTAAAGAACACTCCCTGTTGCTCTTTTTCTATCTTTGTATGTATTTCCAACACCTGGTCTTGGAAGATTGAAAGCTCTACCACTTGATTTTGAATGGAAATAATCTTATTTTGTAATTGTATATTCATTTCTTCTTGTTGTAGGACCTATGCTTGACTGCCCTGTATCTTGAAGTTTTCTTCATCTAAGCTTGCTTTCAGTTTTTGAATCTCTTCAATGTCATTGAATCTGGCTCGTTCTAGACCCTTGTTTATCTCCCAACTGATCCTTCTTTCAGTCTCCTTTAATTGACTTTGTAGTTAAGCTATCATATGATCTTTTTGCTACAACATAGTTCTCAAATTACCCACAGAGTATAAATTTGTCGATGCTAAGGTTCCCATTGTGCCTGTTATTTCTGTAGCGAATTCTCCCTCTTCAAGTTTTTGTCCATCTACAATGATCTTGTGCTTTTTTATCATCATGTCTCCTCTTGGATGCATTTCCTATTTCAGGATAGCCTTCCTCTTTTTACTGAAAAAAGTAATCAGAGGAAGGAATCTCATCCCTAGAAATAGGTTCGAGATCACTAACATATAGAGATCCCTCTTGGGGGTTTCCATAGGTAGACTGCAATGGGGTCAAGGAAGTAATAATACTTCCAAGATCCGTTGATGTTGTTCCTCCTACTTTTTTGGGAAAATCCTCAGGGATTTCTGGGGATGTTTCCAACTCCTTTACTTTCCCTCACTCTGAGTTCTTGATTTGTAGAAATTTTGTTCTTTGTGAAGGCATTTCAGCCTCCTTCAAACTTTCCTTTGTATTTTCTTTATCTTATGCATCTGATTCAAAACCTAGGGGAGGCCCTTCCTACTCTGGAGGGGGGTTGTGGATTGACCCTGCAAAATCTTTGGCAAACCACTTTGCCTGTGACTTTGGAAGGACATGAAACCAGTCTGTAAGTCAGGTGATAAGGCCTGTACCTTGTTCAATACCTCCTCATAAGCTTTAACCTCTTTGAATATATCATCATAAACAGACTTTTTGTGTTCATAAGCTTTCATATTGCAGTGCATCAAATGTCTCTTTACTAATTGATAAGGGTCATGCTTTCTATGTTCGATATCTACCAGTTTAACTTCTTCTAGTGCTTCATCTTCCACTTTAGAATGGCCTAGGTTTTGCAATGAAAATTTCCCGATATTTATAGGGAAGATTGGTCGGGACTTCATTTGAGATGCCTTTAGCTCTATTCCAATACCACCTTTTATTATTTGGTGCGCTACCTCCCTCAATACCAGTCTGTCTGGGAGAAATTTTGGAAGTTCATGAGGGAGGATTGAGCACCCATAAACCCTAATGTAAGAGAAGTTTTCATCGATGAACCAGTCGGCTATTTGTTACACATTATTTTCGCCATCCCTATGATCGTTAATGATGTAAACCTATATGTTTCCTTTAGAGGGGTCAGTGGCCTGAGTTCCTGAAGAGAGAAGGGAGAAGAACTTTTCCTAAGAAAAGAAGTTGCATTTTCCTTTGTAAAAGCCCTGTAAAAAAGAGATGTTCGCAGGTTGATCTATAGGTAGGGTGCAAGAATGACTACATGTGGGAAAAACAAGTGTTTTCTTGAATCTTCTAGAAGGAGAAACTTCTATGGTGAGGTGGCATCCGAATTGTTTGGATCTTACTCGCTTTCATGATTTAGTGGGATCATCCTAACCTCCTCACCTTATCCTCTTCAACTTATAAAAGGAGAGGAGTTCTCATGGAGAAAGTTAACTTTGGTTAGCTTTGGAGCTTTTGGGATTAGCTTGGATTGGATAGATATTTGGAGATTTTTAGCTTGGCTAGATGAGCCACTTTGTCAAGATAGATTGTGAATATTATCAAACCTGTGCTCTCAGAATTCTTGGAGTGAAAGGTTGTGGGGAACAAAGGACAAATGGAAGGGACCTTACGACATCAAGGCCATGGTTGTAATCTCTCTTTCACATTTAATATGATACAGTAATATGATTATGTCCTATAAAGCTTGTTGTGTTTTATTGTATGATTCCTTGATCACATACATAGGTTTATATTGAGTTTATGCTATTGCTATCACTTTGG
>ML796879.1:342230-368712 GCA_009831015.1 Picea engelmannii
AAGGATTTCTCTCTATCTTGCATTAAGCCCTACATTCACTTGTATTTGGCAATCAAGAATAGTGTTGTTCATCCTCTCCTTTCAATTTACTTGATCTGATTATTGTTTCCTGAAAGCACTGTTTCTTTAGATGTATGAGTTGTTTGTTACATTGATCATTAAAGACCCCATTGTTCCAAGCACATATACACATTATTTCTAAGTTACCAAGCATCCTTAGCCTACAACCCTAAGGAGTTTCTTGGAGTGATAACAAATTGGCGTCGTTTCCGGGGAGAGGATATTGAAGCTCAGCTTTATTGGGAGACGACAAGATCCAGCTTTGATGATAGACAAAGCTTGGACAACGTTGGTTGTAATCATCTATCTGGCGACTCCATGAAGGACGAATTCAGTGGCGACTCCATTGTTCAGAAATCTATTGGCAACTCCACTGGTATGACATAAACAAGATCTTAGCTAAGAGGTATGCCTTTTGTGATTTTTCAAATATTGTTGGTTTCCCTAATCCAGTACCTAGTAGGGATGAATGGGAATGCATCCTTCCCAAATTTTGAGGAGAATAATGGGAAGTGCCAGCTGAACACGTGTTGGATTTTCATGAGTTTATTCATAGGCTCCAGATCATACATGAAGATGCTAAGATTAAATTGTTCAAGTATTCATTAGAGGGGATAGCCCTTGATTGGTGCAGGTCTCTTCTAGCTTCAAGCATTCATTCATTGGAAAGTTTTCATTATTCTTTCCATTCATTTTGTAAAGATGAATTTCTAGCTGAAAGTCTCTTTGAAGATTGTTGTGGTGAATTCGAGAAGAAAGTTCAACAGGAAGTAGTCCTTTCTCTTGTTTGTCAAAATGATTATTATGAGAATTTCATAGATGTCTCTGTCACACCTGTTGCCTTTTATTTGCATGAAGGATCAGTTATAGAAGAGCATTTTTCTCAAATTTTTAAAAGGGTTTCTCATGGTGTATTTTCACCTGAAAGAAAAGAGGAAGATCAAGAGATTGTTCATTTTCCTATGCAAAACAAGGGAGTGCTGGATTCACTTGTCTTTGATGAAGAACAATACTATCATCCAGAAACTCCCACAGTAGATATTGAAACTCCTGCAACTAGCATTGAAAAGTCATCTACAGAAATCAGCAAGTTTGCATGCACTGTACTTGAACCTAGATCTACAGACAACAACAAACAATTCATCATCAATAATGAAGTTAGTTTGCAGCCATGTTCATATTTACACGCAGTTGAAGGTGGTAGCTATTCTCAGAAGAAGGGTATGCAGAGATCTTTTGATGTTCAGTCGAAGCAACAGGAAGAAGTTTTTTCTTACAGTGTCATTGATCCTTTTGCTAACTATCTAGAGTATTCTAGCAGCATAAATATCAAATTTCTCTTGTCAAACAAAGGTTGGTTATGTTGCACTTTCAAATTGTATATCAATATTCTATGTTTTCCCGCATTCATCATTTCTAGATCAGAAGTTTTACCAGTTATTCAGATACTTGTATGGCTTCATTGGAAGCATGATTTTACCTGATCTGGAAGTAGTACAGGGGTTAGAGTAGGAGTAGATAGAAGAATAAGATCTTTTCTTTGAGCAAGTAGATTACTTTCATTTTTCTTAATTAGGAAAAGAGACTCCCTTTTCACGCTTAATGGCTCGATTTGGATCATCCCTCCATGACGCGATTACTTAGTTAGCCTCGAAGTCATCCATCAATCTCTCAGCGTGCTCTTGTGGATGGACTTCCTATAGTTTCTCTTGAGTCTACCATAATTTCACATGGTAGGCCATACCCACAGAATTTGGAGACTGCAAAGCAGGTTGAGATGATTGTGATGGAGAATGGAGTTGTTCCTGCAACAATAGCGATCTTGAATGGCATTCCTCACATAGGTTTGACCGCAAAAAAAATAGAGGAGCTTGCTAAATTGGGTCATAAAGCTTTGAATACTGCACAAAGAGACATATATGTTGTTGCGATAGGAGGAAATGGTGCTACCACGGTTTCTGCAACCATGTTTTTTGCTACCAAGGTTGGAATTCACATCTTTGTTACTGGAGGTATTGGAGGAGCTCATCAACATGGAGAGAGATCAATGGATGTTTCCTCTGATTTAACTGAGCTTGGAAGAACTCCAGTGGTTGTTTTCTGTGCTGGTGTCAAGTCAATATTGGAAATTCCAAGAACTCTTGAATACCTGGAGATACAAGGGGTGACTGTTGCAAGATATAATACTGAAGAGTTTCCAGCATTTTTTTTATCCGTAGAAGTGGCTTCAAGGCACCTTGTCGTGTTAGTACTCCAGAGGAGTGTGATAAACTAATTGATTCAAATGTTAAACTGGGCCTTGGAAGTGGAATAATAATTGCAGTACCAGTTCCAGAGGCCAGTGAAGCTACTGGGAATTTAATAGAGTCTTCCATACAGACTGTTGTTAAAGAAACTATGGAGAATAATATCAGTAATGTTGCGACCCCTTACATTCTTGCATGAGTAAATGAGTTGACTGGGGGAGCCTCACTGGATGCAAATATTGCATTGGTCAAGAATAATGCTTATATTGGAGCAAAAGGTGCAGTTTCTTTGAGGAGGCTCCAAGATTCTTCATTCCATTCTACAAATTGATAATTGCTATGTTAGCAGTTTGGAGCTCCAGAATAAACAGTTGGGCCTGGCTAATTACAACTTCCTTTATGTTGCATTATTTTGCTGGGTTGCATTTGTAGAAAGATAAATGCAACATGATGTTAAAAAACTGGCAGAAGATTTAAGGCCTGGTAATACAATCTTGTGTGTTGATGGCGCAATCACACTTACTATGTTGTCAACTGATAGAAAAGCAGCCACCGTGAGATGTCACTGTGAAAATATGTTCGTAAGGGCTCAGATCTTGTTCATGTTAGCCAAGTATTGAGAATCGCATTGATATGATCGTCATTGTTCACAGAGTGTTGAGAAAGAAAGAACGGATGTTCACTCTGTTGGAAAAGGTCTGCGTGTTCGAAGAAGCATACAGAGAGTTCAAAGCTGCTTTCGACCCTCTAATCAACATGGGATTACCCACCACACCGCCTGGAGTAGGCTAGAAGAATTCATTAAGAGGAGGTGGGCCTCTTTCCTAGGAGGTGTGACTGCAGATGCCCGATTTTGCAGGCAGAAGATGTGCACGCGGTGGATTTGATGAAGTATGGATGCATCTTGATAGTTCGACAGATGGCTTAAATCCTAGTTTTGTGATCAATACTTGAACAATTATCGGCTCAAAACTCGTTTACAGGTTCTGTTTTTGTTTGGAAACACATCAGCAGTGCCAGCATCTAGTCTTGCAATGTGGCTTGCTTCTGCCCGTGAATCGAGTAGACGTTTTGGTCCCTCAGGTTTTCCAACACGAATATTGAAGGCCACAAACATGATGTTCGACTTATCACACGATGGTGAAAGTGCAGTTGAGTCCAAAACTTCAGCCTCACATTCTCAGTCTCTTGACACATTGGCTTGTTTTCATCACGACTGTGCACCTCCTATCATCCATCGTGATGTGAAGTCCAATAATATTCTTCTAGATGCTGATTTTGGTGCTCGAGTGGCTGATTTTGGGCTAGCCAAGTTCCTTCAGAGCTCTGAGAGGAGACTGAATTCCATGTCTGTAGTTGTTGGATCTTTTGGCTACATAGCTCCAACGTATACCTATACCCTCCAGGTGAATGAGAAAAGTGACATCTATAGTTTTGGAGTGGTGCTTATGGATTTATTGACGAGAAAACGACCAGTTGATCCCAATTTTGAAGAGGAGGATAGAGACCTTCTAAATTGGGTGCACGGTCTAATTGATAAGCAGGATGCGTTGCAGGAAATATTGGATTCTAGAATTGTAGATTGCTTCAAGGAGGAAATGGCTTCTGTCCTCCAAGTAGCTCTTCTCTGCACCGGTTCTTTTCCCTCCAACCAACCATCAATGAGGAGAGTGTTGGAGATGTTGCGTGGGGCTAGCCGACCACATAATCTTACGGATGCTAAGCAATGAGGAAAGCATTCTGTAGGGATAATGCCTACAAATAATCAGCTGAAAGGACATGTTATGGTTTAAAAAAAAAAAAAAGTCTGGGACTGTTGACCTCACTATGTCCTTCATAGCTACAATTAGAGGAAGGTACAGCAGCCAATGCTCATGCCTGCTTATGCGGAAGAAAGATGCAAGGAAATTTGTTGCGAAAGGGGGTTAGGGATATATCTGAAGTTTACTTCTCGCTTGGACAAAAATTTCTTTGGCCTCCACATCTTCACAGGATTTTCAAGTTGATTTATGATTGTTGAAGATCTAATTGCATCTCAAACAATGTAGACAGTTTTGCAGGAATGTTAGACACAACCAACAACTGTGCAATCAAATGGTAGAGAATAAATTGAAAACATAGGCCTTCACTTTCATAAAATTGAATTTGTGATTGATAAATTCCGAAACAACCCTGTGATAAAGGTTAGGAAAAGTTGTGGCATTGGATATTGAATCAAGTCATCTTTCCTAGGATACACTTATATATTTGCATCATACAGAGCACACAAGCAGCACGAAACATTCAGAGGATGAAATGAATAAACCCTTAGAGGTTACAGTTAATTCAGGTGGAGTTGTTTTCTTTGCACTGTTTGAAGTTACTGAAGGAAACCCTAGTTATTCAAAGGGAGAGGTAGTTTCTTACCTGCTCGATCATCGCCACTTTGCACAGGTACCCCCTACAGCTCTTGTGAAATCTACTCATTCAATTTTCAAATGTGAACAGAAATGTGTTGCCTTGTAAGTCGGATCCCTTTGCAAAGATTGGATCCCTCCAAAGATTTCAGCCCGATGAGTACAATTCAAGTGAACATGGCACTTCTCACTTTCCTGTAGGAGCTGTACATAGAATTGGTATTCTCGATATAAGAATTTTGAATACTGACGGGCATGGAGGTAATATTCTCATCAGAAAGCTAAAGGAGGATAAGCATACTAGTAGTAGGACACAATTTGACATGCAGGTATATGATGCTTTGGAATTGACACCAATTGACCATGGACTTTACCTACCAGAAGCACTTGATGATCCTTACTTTGAGTGGCTTCATTGGCCTCAGGCTTCATTACCTCTTAGAGGAGGAGCTTGAGTATAAAAGTCAATTGGGCTTATGCAAGTGGGCAAAGAAAAGACACATAAGGTCACTACAACATTTTTGTTGGCGATCGCAGCCTAGAGGTTACAGATGCATCTCTCTTTGCTTTTTTTTCTATTTATCAAGTTGTTCACGTGCAAGGGTTATGTGGGATCAAAAATCTGGTAGGTCAAGGGGATTTGGCTTGGTTTCCTTCAGAAATCAGCAGGATGCTGATAATGCAATAATAAGGAGGAAAATATTGGGTAGTTTCTTTACCCGAAAGGTGAATTGAAGGCTCTCATGAGTGAAGCAGTGATGGTGTTGAGTCTACTATTATGCACTTTAGTGATATAAAAACAATGGAAGCAGGAAAATTAAGTTGGATGAGCTTCATAAAATCTGCCAGGAATTTGGTATTATTGAACTTGAGGAAATGATCAAGAAATTCCCATATGCCCTAGTAAGAATATCCTTCTTGCGCTGCTTCCTACCATAGATAACAACAGTTGTGCATTTGGATTCTCTTTGTATGCTCTATAGCTGTGGTGTCATTGCTTAAATTATTTTGATATCTCTAATTTTTTTTTTCCTCGCTTGCTTAGCATATCAATTCTCGAATCAAGCATTGCAGGTCACCTGAGGTTCAAAACATCAAGTGTCGACAACACTTTATCAAGCAGCTGCTGAAGAATCTAACACTCTATGCAAGATCATTGCTGCTCTACATTATTTTCTTCTCAAAGATAAAACATAACTTTCACCAGCGCAGAAGGCAGAATTATAACCAGTTAGTTGATGAAAGGCAAAGCTTTCACCAACTAACTAGCAAATCTTAAGGCGGAATAGCTGGTGAAACCTAAGGTTGGCCAGCGAAGGTGTATTTTTTCCCAGATCAATTTTTTTCTCAACCAAACATCCTGAAAATAGTTTCTAAAGATGCATATTGAATTTACACATCAAATTCAAGATCCAGATTTGATAAAAAAGATGTTTGAAGAGGTGCCAAAGTCATATTAGACACCTATTTTTGGGGCACATAATCAGTTGTTTTTTCGATTCTATCATGATCAAAGTACATCTGCGAGCCTTGGAAGGCTATCTGCACATATCAGAGGATATAAAAATGATTTGTATCTGAAGTTGTTGCTGTATTGATGCATGATCCAGAAAAGGTTTACAGAGACATGGTTGCAACCGGCAACACCCTGTGTTGGTGGCTTCACATCCTGCATTTTTATTATTACTGTAGACTTATATGTGGCTTCTTTATGATCTTCCACACAATCCAGTGGATTTTTGGTTTACTGTAGTCCTTGACCCTGCTTCTATACCTTATGTAAATGCTAGTGGTGGTGCAGCTTGGTTTCCTCATTATGTTTCTGGAAGGCTGAAATATGCAATTGTTGAAAATCCTCATGTCTCTCCTAATCATGGAAGATATCCATGGTGGATGTGTCTGTTGACCTCATACTGAGAATTGGAAGTGTTGTAAACAGAGAGAGGAGCTTCATCTAGCAAGCCCTAAGGTCTTTGTACTCTTGCAGGTAATAGAGATTCATCAAGTTTTGATTTTTGGGTAAGTTTCTGTTTTCGGTGGTTTAGGCGAGCCTGTGTGTGCTCATTAACCACCAAAAAGGTTGAATGAATCCATGGACCAATAATAAAGGCACAAGGTCTGCTAGGTTCTTGGAGACCTCACAGGGAGGTATCCATCCCAGTTGGAGCCATATGTTAGCGATAAAAAACGCACTGGCATTTTTTAAAGAACGATGCATAATCTTGTAGGGAAAATTTTGATAGCTTCCTGGGATCCAAATGGAGATTTGAAAGAACCATTCGAAATATTAGGATTTGTAGATGTTGATCGACTATTTAAGCATGAAAAAAGGACTCTCCATGACTGAGAAATTTGATTTTGAAAAAATTTGCGCTTTCACCAACGCAGAAGGCTGAATTATAACTAGTTAGTTGGTGAAAGCTCCGCCTTTCACAAGCTAAGGAGCAGATTTTTGGGTAAATTAGCCGGTGAAAGCCTGTCACAGCCAGAATAGCCAAATTTTCACCCAGATCAGGATTTTTTGGGTTTGAATGGTTTGAAATCTTCTTCAATAAGCTGGTTATGAATTATCAAATCAAAATCTGAAGGCCATTCTTGGAGATGAAAGTCAAAAGGGAATTTTTTGACTAGATTTGGTCATTTTCAAGGGAAAAATGATAGGGATCAAATGAAATATCACCCAATTCGAATTTTATCTTTGGAGGACCAAATCAAATAGCCTTGGGAGGCTAAAACTACACTTCATCAGGAATCTACTATTTTTAGAGATCATTAAATAGGACCTTTCCTATTTTGTTTTGATTTTCCATTCTAGATCCATTTTTATAGGATCTCATCCTACACTTGTTGTATCTGTTTTGATTTGACTATTTTTAGTAAATTTGATCCATCTTTCAAGGATATAGATTTCATCTTGTAAGGCTATAAAGCCAAATACATTTGGAGCACTAAAGGGTTCAAACTGGGAGATATTTTGTGTTACTATATAGACTCTTATTTGCAGAAATAAAGTTCAGTTTCCTTTCGTTTTCAATATTAGAAATATCCATCTTTCCCTTTCTGTACTTTGTTTCAGTTCATTTTAGTTCATGAAGACTGTTATCTCTTTATTTAGCTCATAGACTTGAAGTAAAGGATTTCTCTCTATCTTGCATTAAGCCCTACATTCACTTGTATTTGGCAATCAAGAATAGTGTTGTTCATCCTCTCCTTTCAATTTACTTGATCTGATTATTGTTTCCTGAAAGCACTGTTTCTTTAGATGTATGAGTTGTCTGTTACATTGATCATTAAAGACCCCATTGTTCCAAGCAAATATACACATTATTTCTAAGTTACCAAGCATCCTTAGCCTACAACCCTAAGGAGTTTCTTGGAGTGATAACAGTAAGGACAAAGAAATATTATTCTATGGTCATGAAATTGGAATTATCCAAAGCATATGATAGAACCAAATGGCTTTATCTTGGACTAATACTTTTATATGTTGTTTTTATCCTTCCATTGGTAAAATATGTGCCCTTTGTTGTGTTTATTAATGACTTAGCCTCAACATTTTTTAGGCCATCTAGAGAGTTTAGATAGGGATGCCCCTTATCCCTATTTATCTTTTTGGTAATGTTGAAGGTTTGAGGAGAGTTGTAATGGAAGAAAAGAGGGTAAGAATAGTCTCAAGATTCATAATTGGTATGTATTTGTCGTTAACCCATCCATTATTTGTTGATGACTAGTTGTTGTTCTCTAATGGGAGTGTTAGGGAAGTTAGAAAGGTACATAATGTAATACCCCAAGGCTAAATCCCAGTTGAATTGTAAACATGATTTATAGGCTAGTGAACCAAGTGATTATAAGCTAGGAGGCTTATGTGATGATTAGGTCAGAGAGCCAAGATGATTAAGGATTGTGAGCCTATTTTTGTAAATATAAACACTCATATAATTAATAAAATACATCACTGCATGTATACCGACCATGATAAAAGAGTATGGGGGACTAAGCTCCACTAGGAAGGGAAGGGGAGGGCTAAGAGCCTAGGAAAGGGGCTAAGCTAGAGGGCTTATCACAAAAAGGGATATTATATTATTATTTCCAAAAGACTATGGTGAGGATAATTTCTTTATCCTAAGTCTCATGGAAGAGGGAATGAATCCAAAGTGGAGAGAAACGAGCTCCAAGAGAGCCATCTATCAATCATGTTGCATGAAAATTTAGGTGGGGGGAATAATTTGTTTTCCCATCTTTCCCCATTCCACTCATGCATTCATGCATGGAGCCATCCCCTCAATCATTAACCTATGCATCATGCATGCACCTATGGAACTTGCAGACACCTTGAGTTATCCCATACTTTTCATGTGAAGAAAAACACACTTGTACTTTTCCTGAGCCCGTACCATGCCTTAACAATTTGGCATTGCTTCCATCATCGTTCCTTTATTGAGCATGGCTTGATTCCATCATATTTTCTATACCTAAGCTTTTTTTCTACCATAACCCTTACTCGATTGACTAAGGCATTTGACTGAAGAAGCAGATTGTCAAGCCTGTGGGTTTGAAGAGGTGGGTTGTTAGGCCCATGGACTGAAGAAGCACGTTGTCATGCCTGTAAGAAACTCCCTCCAGGTGAGAGAGGTTGTTGGGGAAGTGATTTTCCTAGAGGGATCCCAACAACATCTATAGTTCTCTAAGAATTTATGTTTGGATTGTTGTTGAAGCCTTGGAAGGGAAGTGGGGCAGTTGAAGGACTATTGAGTAGAAAAGGGGCACACTTCCTGGGGTGGGATAGCCATGTGGGGAATGAGAGGTTGTAGGATGTTACTGTGATTTGGCTCTTGGGCCGAAATCCTTCCTATTGATTGTCTAACTTCATGTTGTCCCAACCTAGCCTAGGAATCCCCTTACCCGGGTGGAGTTTAGTCCCATCTCGGGGGTGACCCACAACTGAGAGTCATGAGTAGTGTGGTCTAAGGCTAGTGTTCACGATTAAAAACGTAATGATGAATTCCGCCCACAAATTATTTCTTAATCCCTATTATTTAATGATGCTAATAATATAATGTTGAAATATTGTAACTGCAAAGAGTATTCTATTTATTTATTGATTCATTATTAATTAGATCAATCCCCTTTTGTGAATTGATCATATCGAGCATTGTAATTGACCAAATCCCCTTTTGTGGATTGGTCAAACCCTAAATATATTGTGAAAATTGAGAAGTCGGACCATGGGCTAATTAAAGTGGTTTTAACCACTAAGAAGACAAGTCGGCCCTGCCCAGTGAAGAGACACCTTTCCAGCACCTGCTAGTTTGTATAAATAAAGGAAGCCAATGCCTCATTTGTTCACTCACTCATTCCCTCACTCCGTGCACAAGTTTGGTAGCTATAGTTGGGAGACGAAGGAAGAGAGAGGCACATTTCTCAGTTGAGGATATTCTCTAGTGTTTGGTTTAGTATCTTGGCATTGTATTGTCTATCTATATTAAGGAATTTTTTGTTGGGTTTTCTTCCCCATGAGGATTTCCCAGGATAAATGTTGTGTATCTTCTGATTGTGTTTCTCTCACTGATCATACCTATGCTATTGTTATATATTAAATTGAAAAGAAACCTAATAATAGCTCAAAACTTAACATGGTATCATACCTAAGCTGAAGAGAGCATCTTTCACTAGATAAAGAAAAACGTCATTGTTTCCATACAAGAAAATTAGGGCTTTTTATTGAGGAATTTCATCCCAAAAATCATCTAAAAAAGTGTGCCCTAGTCTAGGGAACTCTTTGGCATATTCAGCGCACTTTTTCAATGGATAGAAATCCCAAAAAGTGAAACCCTAGTTTTCACTAGTACCAAAAAACCAGAAGTACCAGAAAACCAGGAAACAAGAACCAGTGCCAGAAGTACCAGTCCAGAATTCTGATGGTCAAGTTTGAAGGGGTAAAATTTGGATTTTCATAAATCTAACTGCACCATATTACTCGCCTCAACCTAGTGCATCTAGCCCCTAGATCAGAATTTCAAAATTTGAAGTTTGAAAAATTAGGGTTTCTACATAAAACCCTAAGTTGCAGTTGCAGTTTCAGAATCAGTTGCAACATCCATTGAAGTATCAACTACAGTACCAGTTGCAGTCACCCTTGAAGTTTCTTAAGAGTTGGTAATTATTAACATTGCTACCAGATGGTGCCACTACCTGAAAATACTATCAAAGGTATGTATTCACATATGTTTAAATTTTTAATCTTTAAAGGGTGTTTGCAAAAGAAGGGATCTTTTACCATAGATCCAGAAGGATCTCAAGATCCAACACATCAGAAGAATACTTGGATTTACGTGAGAATGTTTAAAATGCTAATGGCTTAGTTGGACTCCATATGTCTGGATTTTTCTTCACTATGGGGGATATAGATCAGATAGAGAATTTTTTTTTGGAAGAAATATATGTATCCTCCCACCACTCCATTCCTCCTTTTCTTCCTTGTGACGAAAAATATACCTATTGTGTTGTAAATTCAAGTTCAGATTTTTCTATAGCTAACCAAGAGGAGGGTTTTCCTATTGATAATAGGACACCTTGGGTCACAATGATGTTTTTTCCAGGATCTCATTATCATACCTAATCTTTTACATCACAAGGAATAGAGGAGGAGGCTATAGAGAAAAATTTGAATGTTGATCATAATGTTAATGAAGAAAAATTTGGGCACTCATAACATGAAATTTTCCTCACCCATGGATGAAGTAGAATTTATTTATGTTGATTTCAATTTTCCTATTTTTATAAATCCTCCTAGACCAACCGATATAGATCAAGAATGTTTTCCTATAGCTGATGGATTAGTTATTGAACCTTCTTATTCTAAGAAATTTTTTGATTTTCTCCTCTCTTATAACTATGAATATGTTTTGGAATATATTTCATATTCTTGTTGGATTACTGAGAGGGGGGGTGAATCAGTAATAGCGTAATTACAATCATTTTTTTTCAAATGTTATATCAATGTAGAATTATTATCCAATAATGAGCAGTAAGAAATAAACAATCACACACATACATAGTACACTAGTGTTTTACGTGGAAACCCAAATCGGGAGAAAACCACAAAATTATTTTTCTTATATGTCTTGAAGAATTACATTCATTGGAAGCACCAAATTCCTTTGTTTTCCAGCTGCAACTGGAAGGAGGCTCCAACCCCCTAGTTTCTCAGGCTACAACCTGAGGGAAGCTCAAACTCCCCAATTCTCTAGCTACAACCAGAAGTAGGCTAAAACCCCCTATGTTCTCTGGCTACAACCGGAAGGTGGCTACAACCACCTATCCTTACCCCGTCCTACCACCCTAAAGTAGAAGTATAATGATGGAACCACTTTCACACTATCACTGTGAGATATGACGTTGTAAACCTGTACCAATAAATATGAATCATGCATCAACCTGTACCTCAACCTATAATCAAACTGTACCATAAAAAAGTGAATCAACCATGCACCAACCTATACCAAACAACCTGTAATCAACCTATACCATAAAAAAGTGCATCCAACCATCTACCAAGTATGTACCAATCATGTGTCAACTACTCATCAACTATGACTCATCAATAAGTACCAACATCATCAACTATACACCTCATGTATGTGCCAACTCATCAACTACTTGTCTCAAACATGTACTCAACATGTACCTCAACCAAAATCCCTCATAAATTTCATCATCCAAATCTGTTTTGTAGCTCTATAATAGACCTGGTGTATATGATCACATTCCTTCAAACCTTCCTCAACTTTAACAACAAGAGACTAGCATTTTCATCAAACGTTTCTTTAGTCTCACATGCCTAGTTTTGGATTAGTCAACAACCCTAACTTGAAGTAATCATAACTTCGAACTTGTAATGTATAAAGATCTGAAACTCATACAGAATTTTATTTAGTGTGTTTTATGCAATTCCTCCAGGTTTCACTACTTGGAACCTCTCATAAAAGGTGTTATAGCAAAAATGGAATACCTTTCTGAATTTTGGATTATTCTAGAGAGCAACCTTGTGGAGAGTTCCCCTCATGAAATATTAGTTGAATTGATATGAAACTATTACATATAACACTAAATACTATAACCTAGACATCACATTTGGTCTCACTAGATTTGGATCTGTTATGAATAATTTATGACGTTTTTACCCGAAACACCAGTTTTTAACTAGTTTCGGGACTAGCCACAAACCCTATTTTCCACGGAGTGTAACTCCCAAAATACAACGAACCACAAGATGAATTTTTTACCATAGAAACTTTGGTATATTTTCTCAATGGAAAATCAATTTTACAGTCTTAATCATTGTAGAAAAGACATTATAGTGAAAATAGTGAGATGCTCTGTAAATAACATACCTTAGAAAGCACCATCAAAAGAATGTATCCTTCCTTGCATTTCGGTCTTCTTTTCTTCACCTTCCCTAAGATATTCGTCCTATATATCGTTGGTTACCTAAGACACATATAGATATTCAATATTCTCATGTGTTATTAAAAAGAGAGAGCCTTGCCTCTTATTTATACTCTCAAAGTAGCTTCCTTAAAAACATCTTCTAGGTCACTTGGCCCACTTTCCTTATTTTAGGGTTAACCCACTTCTAATTTCTCCATTAAATTTATTATTGAAATAATTTATTTTGTATTCACTTTGAATTATAATACACTCATCACTTCACTTTATTATTTACATTTTCAAATCTCTTAAACTACTTTGACTACTTTGACCTTTTAGGGCTTCTAGATGACATATGAGGGTCCTCCAACTTCGTAAGGCCATAACTCTCAAACCATGAGGAGTTATGTGACATTCCACATACCACCAGAAATGGAATGACATGTACTATCCATATACAATCGTATTACCTTCAAATATAGAAAAAATCATACCATTATCCATCAAATAAACTTGGGTCCATTACCCAAACCTGGGTTCTCCAACTTCACATGGTGATAACTCTCTAACCGTGAGGAGTTATGTGACGTTCTACATACCAACAGATAGTTTCCCTAAAAAATTCATTGTCCTTCATCTCATTATTCCACAATTAAGCATGGGTTCTCTTACTCCACAAAGCATCTTCCCGTGAGGGATTTCACCATAAGGGGACCACTTTGGATTTCATCCATATTTACTTCTTATCAACCATGAAAAAAAAAATAATGAGTCATATTTACATCAAACAATATCGGGTCCATTACCCAAACCTTTGTGCTATGGAGCTTTCTTTAAGGGTTGACATCAATGACAACCAACCTTAATCAACAATCTCCCCCTTTGGCATTGGTGGAAACACTCTAATGTAATAATGAAATCATATCACTCATGCTCCCCCTGGAACCATGCCTATGTCCTCTGCATCTGATAAATCTTCCTCTATCCCATACATTTGATAAATCTCTCCCCCTTGTCATCAATGAAAAAGGTATCTTTCCATCTGGAGCTACTCCCCTTGAATGAATTGTCCTCTTATGGTGCTTCCTCGTGTACATCTAAGAAATATAAGATAAGCATTCAAAAAACAATAAAAAAGAATTCATTTTGGAGTATAAATAAATCCAATTCTTTGGCAAAGATATTCAAAGGCTTCCCGTGGAAGTGGTTTTGTAAAGATGTCTTTCACTTGTTCTTTTGTTCCCACATACTCAACTCTGATGTTCTTTTCTGCAACTTGTTCCCGTAGAAAGTGATACTTGATTGGAATGTGCTTCATCTTAGAGTGCATCCTCGGGTTTTTTGAGATACTGATGGCACTTGTATTATCACAATATATTGGAATGGGCTCATCATACTCAACTTGTATATCTGTCAAAGTTTGTTTCATCCAAAGAACCTGTGTACAATATGTTGTTGCTGCAATATACTATGCCTTAGTTGTAGATAGAGATACCGATGATTCTTTCTTGGTAGGCCATGATACCAAACACTCACCTAAGTAGAACATTGTTCCACTGGTGCTTCATTGGTCATCAATACAACCTGCCCAATCTGCATCTGTGTAGGCAATAAGTGATAGATCTTTTCCTTTTGGATACCATAATCCAAACTCTTTTGTTCCTTTGATATATCTAAATATCCTCTTTACTGCTAATACATGTGATTCCTTTGGTGTTGCTTGAAATCATGCCACCTGTCCAACTGCCTGCATTACATCTGGTCTGGATGCTGTCACATGTAGTAGGTTGTCAATCATTGACCTGTACTGCCTATGATCTGTAGACTTTGAATCATCATCTTTTCTCAACTTACAACTGGTTTCCATGGGAGTGATAACTGGTTTTCAATCTTCCATTCCGAACCTCTTTAGCATTTCTCTGATATACTTGGTTTGAGAAATAAAAATTCCTTGGTTCCTTTGACGTATCAAAAGTCCTAGAAAGAAAGATAGTTCTTCAAGTAATGACATTTCAAATTCATTCTACATGCCTTTTGCAAATTTTTGGCTTAACCTGTCATCATCACTACCAAAAAGAATATCATCAACATAAACTTCAATTAATAAAATATTACCTTGACTTACCTTGATATAGAGTTTGTTGTCTGCACTTCCTTTTCTAAACCCTGCCTGCTGCATATACTTATCCATTCTGGAGTACCATGCTCTAGGATCTTGTTTTAGACCATACAAGGCCTTCTTTAATTTACACACATAGTCTGTGTTCTCTGACAACTAAAATCCTTCTGGTTGTTCAATGTAGAATTCTTCTTCAAGTTCCCCATTCAGAAAAGATGATTTTACATCCATCTGATATACTTTAACATTTTTTGAGCATGCATAAGAGAAAAGAAAACGGATTTCTTCCATTCTGGAAACTGGGGAAAATGTCTCTTCAAAGTCGATTCCTTCAATATATGCATATCCTTTACATACCAATCTAAATTTGTTCCTTGTAACCTGTACATCTTCATTAAATTTATTCCTGAAAACTCATTTTGTGCCAATCACATTCTTATTCTTTGGTCTTGGACCCAATTCCCAAGTGTCATTTTTCTCCATTTGATCCAATTCCTCATCCATGGCCTTATTCCAACATTCATCCTTCTTGTCTTGTTCAAAACAGTTTGGTTCAATTGTACATAAGAGTGCAAGGTGTGTTTGTTCTGGTGAATGGATTTTTCTTCTAGTCTCAACTCCTTCATCTTTGTTTCCAATAATCTAATCTAAAGGATGATTCTTCTGTACTCGTTTGCTAGGTGTCTTTGGAGATACTTGTTGAACTTTCTCTTCTGCTTTTATCGAATTCTCTTCATCTTCATCTTCCTCTTATACTTCGTTTTCAGCTTCTTGTTCAAAACGTTGTTCCATTGATTTGTTTTCTTCTTCCTTTGATTTTGGTCTTCGTGTTTCATCAATTGTTACGTTGATTTTTTCCACAACTTTGTTTATTCTTAGATTGTAATACTTGTATTCTTTCCTTGTAATTGAGTAACCAACAAGTATTCCTTTGTCCACATGAGAGTCAAACTTTCCCATTCTTCCATCTTCTCTTTTGATGTAGCATTTGCTTCCAAAAACTATGACGTGCTTCACATTTGCTAGTCTTCCTTTCCATAGCTTGTAGGGATTTTTATCAGTGTTGTTTCTGAGCATTACTCTATTTTGAATGTGAAATTTTGTATGCACTGCCTGTGTCCAAAAAATATATGTCAACTTTGAATCCAATATCATTGTTTGAGACATTTCGTGTACTGTCCTATTCTTTCTTTCAACAACTCCATTCTGTTGAGGTGTCCTAGCGACAGAGAATTTCCTTTTTATTCCATGATTGTTGCAGTATTCCATAAATTCCTTTGAGGTGAATTCTCCTCCATTATCCGATCTTAAGAATTTTATTCTTGAATCCATCTCATTTTCAACCATTTCCTTGTAGATATTGAATTTTTCAAAATCTTTTGACTTGTTCTTGAGAAAGCAAACTACATTCATTCTTGTATAATCATCAACTAATAACATAAAGTATCTCTCACCTTTTAAGCCTTTTGTTGTAGTTGGTCCAACTAGATCAGTATGGACAATTTCCAGTGGTTTTGTTGTTGAATATTCCTTTGATTTGAACCCAGTCTTTGTTTTCTTTTCTTGTTGGCAATTCTTGCATAAAGTGTTGGTTGGTTTCGTGATTTGGGGCATTTATCTGACTGCTTCTCTTTTGCTGACTTTGACAAGGTTATAAAAATGCATGTGACCCATTCTTCTGTGCCATAGACAAATTTCATATTCCTTTCCTAGACAACACTTTTCATTTCCAATTTCTCTTAACACATATATGTTGTTTGAAGTTCTTGTAGCTGTAGCAACCAATTTCTCTGAACCTTCTTTTTTTATATCACACTTTTGTGAATCGAAAGTAACTTTATGACCTTGGTCACACATTTGACTCACACTTAAAATATTATGTTTCATATCTTCTACTAGTAAAACATTTTCTTCCTTTTCATTCTTGTTCCCAATTTGGACTGTGCCTTTTCCAATGATTTTGGTTGAATCATCATTTCCAAAGGAGACTGATCCATCTCTTTCCTTTCATAATGTAAGAAACTTGTCTCTATCACCTGTCATGTGTTTTGAACATCCACTGTCAACATACCAACCATGTTCCCTCTGTTTAGCTTGTAGAGAGACTGTGCATTCTTCATTTCTATATTGATCTTGCTTTCTTATCCATGTCGTTTTCTGAGGTTCTTGTTTGTGACTCTGTTGAGGTTCTTTAGGAGGGACTGCCATTCTGCAATTTTTGGCCATGTGTCCAAAATTGTTACATTTGTAACATTCCACTTCAGTGCTCAAAGATTCAAACCTATTGTAATTTCTTCTCTGTGTTTCACTAGGTCTTCTTGAATAACCCCTTTGTGTATGGCTCTCAAAGTAGTTATTTTTCCTGTTGTTAGCTCTGCAATTTACATCTTTATGTCCAAAATTATTACATTCATAACATAAACCAAAAAATGTAGTTTGATACCTGGTAGTTGAAGATCTTATGAAAGGAGGTGCTCTTATGAATCCTTCTTCTTCTTGAGCCTTGTATATCTGTTGTTTATTCTGAAATATGAATCTTCTCGGTGGAGGAGTGTCCCTATAATATTCCTTGTATATCTTTTTATCCCCTTTGATTGTTTTTGCATACATTTTTGGATTTGTTTCTTGCTCTGTTTTTTTGGAGCTTGATCCCTTTTCTGTCTGATTGTATCCAAGTTCGGACTTGTCAAGATGAGATTTTTGACTACTAATAATGTCATCCAGAACTTTTGATCTATTCTGCATATTTTTATTTTGAATATCCTTTCTTAGTGTGACAATCTCTGCTTCCAGGTTTCCAATGATCATGTCCTTTCCTTCTAGCTCTTCTTTGAGTTCTTCTTCAATTATTTTATCTTCTTCTATTTGAACCTTCAATTTTGTGATCATTTGTTCTAGTTCTTGAGTGTCTTTTTTCTTATCTAGTTCTTCTTGTAGTTTCTTGTTTTTCTTGTTTTCTCTTCTGATAACTTCTATGGCACTCATTAATTCTTCTCGGAATTCAAATTTTGCCTCTTCAATTTCTTCTTCATATGCTTCTTTATATTCTTCTTCGGAGTCTTCTTTATTAGAGTCTTCTACTGCCATGAATATAACTCTCCCTGTTTCACTGTCACTGACTTCATCTTCATCTGATGATGAGATGTCTTCTTTGGTGAAAAATATTTTCTTGAAAACTTTCTTTGTAGTTATTTTACCTTTATATGTTTTTCTACCTTTTGAGTAACCTTCATCATTTCTCTTTTTCTTATGAGGACATTTTTTAAAAAAATGGCCTATACCATCACAATCAAAACAAATTAAAGGAAGATTACCTCTATACCTACCATTGGTTCTCTTGTTCATTCTTTTGACGAAGTTGGCTACTTCTTCATCATCTTCTGAGACGTCGCTACTATTGCTATATTCTTATTGTTCCTTTTTCTTTTTCTTTGATCTCTTAGATTCTTTGAAGGTGGCTTCTTTTATATATGGATTTTCCTGTTTAGTTCTCATCTCATATGCTATGAAGATTCCATGCAGTTCATCCATGCTTATTGAGTTTAGATCTGATATTTCTTCTAGTGATAATATCTTAGGGTTGAATCTCATAAGAAGAGATCTTAGTACCTTTTGAACAATTACAGATTCTTTGATTTATTCTCCCAATCCTATGATTTCATTCACTATTTCATCGACTCGTAAGAAATAGGCTATGATATCTTCATCTTCCTTCATTTTTAGTTGTTCGAAGTGACCTCTGTAACTTTGAAGCTTTGTTGCTTTGAATTTTGAATCTCCTTCATAAATATTTCGAAGCTTGTCCCAAATCTCTTTAGCAGATTTACAATGTGAAACTTTGGTGAATATCGTATCACTAATACCATTCAAAAGTGATTTTTTGGCTTTGGAATTATTCTCACCGAGTTTCACTACTTTGTCATTTGTTGGTGGAATTGTTGGTGATATGTATCCATCTACAATTGATTTCCAAACTTTAAATCCATGTACCTGTATATATTTCTTCATCCTTATGCTCCAAAAATCATACTTTTGTCCATCAAACTGTGGTATTCCATTTTTATACAAGTTGGTACTCTCCATGATATACCTTTCAATGGTTAAACTAATTTCTGAAGGAACCTTCTCTGATACCAATTGTTGGATTATTGAGAGGGGGGGTGAATCGGTAATAGTGTAATTATAATTATTTTTCTTCAAATGCTATATCAATGTAGAATTATTATCCAATAATGAGAAGTAGGAAATAAACAATCACACACATACACAGTACACTAGTGCTTTACATCGAAACCCAAATTGAGAGAAAACCACGAAATGTTTTTTCTTATATGTCTTGAAGAATTACATTCATTGGAAGCACCAACTTCCTTTGTTTTCTAACTGCAACTGGAAGGAGGCTCCAACCCCCTAGTGTCTCAGGCTACAACCTGAGGGAAGCTCCAACTCCCCAATTCTCTGTCTACAACCATAAGGAGGCTACAATCCCCTATGTTCTTCGGCTACAACCGGACAGTGGCTACAACCACATGTCCTTGCCTCGTCCTGCCACCCTGAAGTAGAAGTAGAATGATGGAACCACTGTCACACTATCATTGTGAGATATATTTTTGTAAACCTGTACCAATAAATCTAAACCATGCATCAACCTGTACCTCAACCTGTAATCAACCTGTACCATAAACAAGTGCATCAACCATGCACCAACCTGTACCAAACAACCTGTAATAAACCTGTACCATAAACAAGTGCATCTGTTGTGCTACTTATATGTTTAGTATAATGCACTCATTAATTATCAATCCGGGATTCGTAATCAACAGAGTTACAAGACACCAGTAAGAAAGGTAATTTCTAATTTCATGAGTATATAATTAAACTACATTATGTATGTTGGAAACAAATCAAAATAGAAAACTGCAATGCACTTTGGTTGTCTTTCACAGAGAGACTATTTACTCCCTTATGGCACATGCAAGTATGATATGGAGTTGGTTTGACAGACCAAATCTGTTATCTGACCCAAAAAACTAACTATCCAATCCACACTTCTGAAAGGAAATCACACATCAATCATCAAAGCATAGCATGGGTAGTTCAATAGTCAATATGTTGGTTCTGTTGTGGTTCACAATGAACTTCACTAGTTCGTATCCAAGTAGTTTTGACTATTGCTGCCAACATCTATGATCACTCAAGAAAATCAAATTCATGAGAACAAAAATAGGGCATATGCAAAAACAGAGCAAATAAAGATCTCTAAACAATTATATAATGGAAATCCTAGTCTAAGCTATACTACTATCATCTAATAGAGTTAAAGCTTCAGCTAATTTAATGTTTAATCTACTGAAAACAAATGATAATGCTCATCTATGAAGGGAATGACCTTTGTTGGGTGGTGGGCCCTTGCCGATTCAATGAGTCAGCTGATGAATTCTACAGGAGGCTTGTCTTCAACACACACATTACTCTCACTCACATTTCAAAACATAAAATCAAACTTTCGTTAACAACTCAACTCACATTTAATCATAGATAATTAGAATATGGAGATAAAATGGCATTCCATTAATCTTCACTCAGAATATGTTATGTCATATCATACGTTGCTTTACATATTGGTAATATGCTAACTCTCCTACACTTCCACCATCCTTGCCACGACTATTTAATAGTCTTAATCGTGAAACACAAGGAGGTGAAGTGATTTGCAAATCAGTCAAATTTTTAAACTCAATCATTCAGTTACATCTTTAGCTTCATCCTCATGACACAAAGTGCATGGGGATGAGGCAATCAACAAACTATTCTTATCATAGCCTTGCTAAAGAAAATAGACATCCACCAATTGGCTTAGGTGAGATCTGGATCTTAACTTAGTGTATTAGGCTCTTCCATATTAGTACTGGATCGTAACAGGTAGATGGTATCGGATCATGACAGTGCGCAAAAGGTGGTACTAGATCATGACAGTGAATGGCCATTGGTACTGGATCATAATAGTGTGTGGTCATTGGTACCAAATTGCAACAGATAAGATTTTAGTACCAGATGTGTTTGGTATCGGATTCGGACAACAGTAGTCTTGGTTTGCAGGTACCGGATAGTTGAGATGGTACAGGAACGCTGGATATCTAGAGGTCAAAGATTTATATATATGAAAAATTGAAGCATTAATACATGAAATATCTAATTCCCTAACTCAATAAACCACAAAATGCATGAATTAACCATACATTACCTTATGACCTAATTATTGACAAATGGTAGTGTTCTTGTCATTCACTCAAGCTTTAGGTAGGCCAAAAAGGTATAGGTGAAGAGTATAATAGGGTAATGGGGATGTCAATTTTGGGTCTCAACATTCCCCCATGCCAAAATCATTGCATGTCCTCATGCAACTGAAAACAAGCCCAAAACTTTTCAAAACTTGAGACTATGTTCTTTACTTTGGTGGATCAATGATGTTGATGGTTGAAGCCTCTTCTTTCAGCTCCCTTTTGATGACCCTAACATATTGTAGGAGTCATAATACCTTCTTGAGATTGTTAGAGGTCTCTTCATGGTTGTCTTGAATTTGTTGGATGGTTGCTTTCAATTGCTCATTTTCCTTTTTGATATACATGTCCAAGAGTTGATATTCCTTTACTTCTTATTGGAGTTCCTGATTTTGTTTTTACAGTTCCCCAATCCTTTTCTTCATTTGTTCTTTTATCAAGGTCTTTGTTGACTCCATCATCACTAGTTGGATACACTCCCTTTCCTCGACTTCCTCCCTCATCCCACATAAAGTAATAGTGGCTTGCTCCTTGGTCAAACTAGGGATGTCATCTTGGATTGGTAAATCCTCAGAAGGGGAGGTAAGATTGATTGGATCTTCCTGTGTATGAGGACTGAGGACTGGCTATTGTTTTTCTCTTCTTTTCCATTCTCCTCGTGGTTCTTTTACAAGGAGGTATCGGATCAAGGATGCTCACAGGATTTCTTTTCTTCTTTTCTAATTGTGAAATGGTGACAGGGGGTTGTGCCATAGACTGTTTACTTTTAGTTTTTGAGTTATGCTTCCCTTTCTTCATCATTTTCTGATGGCCCTCTTTTTCAACTGCTACTGTTGAAGTCTCCTCTACTAACTTGTTTTTACCTTTTGATTCAGAGCTTTTAGAAGTCTTGTTGACTGTGGAAGAGGATCCTGCTTTTTCATGTTGTCTCACTGCCCTAGATGATGGTGGAGTTGTCTTATCCTTCTTACTCTTTTTCTCTTGGGGTTCCTTACTTTTCTTTGGAGCATGTTGGGTTTCCTCCACGGGTTTGTTTTATGTGGGAAGATGTTGTGTGATAAGGGTTTTCCAACTAATCCTTTGTTTCCTAAGCTCATGTAAAACTAGCATTTTAATGAGACCTTGATGGTAAATGCTAGTCTTCTCTATTTTGGAGATGGATTTAACACATCTTACCATTTTGTTCAAACTCATCCATAGAAAATATGGAAAATCAATTTCAGGGCCTCCTTCAAAATGTAATAGAAGCCTAAGATGATAAATGAAGGTCACAGCATACCTTCCCTCACAGGTGACAAATCGTTGAAGACTAATAATCATTGGATGAAATTCTTCCTTGATGTAGTTCCTCGAGATCCCCTTCTTCCAGTGAGGGTGTTGATGATCTTCTTTCAAGAATCGTTGGCACATTTCTTTGTTGATTCCTACACATTTGAAGTATTTGGCTCCTCTGCTAGGTAGTTCTATGACCTCCCTTAAGGTTTCTTCATTGGTTATCAGTTGTAGATTGCCTATATGTGCACTCTCTCCATCATAACTCTGAATAAATTCATGAGATATCTTCTCGTGCCATCCTGTAAATTTTTCCAAAAATGACATCCATCCCGATCTAGCATATTTTTCTTAACATAATTGGAACTCCTCGGTTTCCCTATAAACTTGGAAGACCGGTTCGTGTCTACTAACCACCATCGTT
This sequence comes from Picea engelmannii, assembly GCA_009831015.1. Taxonomy (NCBI): domain Eukaryota; kingdom Viridiplantae; phylum Streptophyta; class Pinopsida; order Pinales; family Pinaceae; genus Picea; species Picea engelmannii. The sequence goes on from ML796879.1 coordinate 365,459, forward strand.
ATAAGTTGTGAGAAAAGGATCGGGCTATAGCACAAGGGTTTAGTCAATTGATGAGGTAAGGGTTTGGTACCGAAAAGGAGTAGGATTAGGATTGGAGAAAGCTCACGACAAGGGGGAATATGGTGATATTGTTGGTAATGTGAATGGTATGTTTTAAGTAAGGATGTAGACATGAAAATTTATGACCAGGTGGGGCTTATATAGATGGCTTCACCACCAAATAATCCATTTCATTTCTACCCGTTATTGTAATGATGAGGATAAGACGTTGGGTTTTCAAGGCATCATTTGGGATAGGTGATTGGACGTTTGGGTAGTGAATTGGATGTTAGATCATGTTTCATGATATAACATAGGTTCGTGAATTTCTTAAGGACGAAATATATTCATGGCTTATCATTGCTATACATGCTTCATATTTTGATATGATTTTTTCCCTTAACCATGTTCAAGAGCTATGAGAGGATTGATTAGGTTTAGGCATATGGGTGTGAGGGATAGGTGCATGGGTTTAATACTAAGGTCATAATATCTAGTATATCTTTTCATACTTATTGTAGTTTTATGAGCATAGGAAAGTAAATATCATGTTACCTTTGCTTTTACCTTTGTATGATCAATACCCATAGCATGTGTGACTGCTTGTAAATTGTCATAATTCATCCTTTTAGACTGAAGCTTCTTGAAAACTTGGTACGGGAATATCCTGTACTTCTGTTATTATGTGCTTATCTTCTTTTGTATTTGGTTCTGCAGAGTGATCATGTGAGTCTGGAAAAGAGTTCTGAAGGGGCTCTTTGACCTTCCCCCATGCCGAAGATGTTGTATATCTGTATGCAAGAAGATTCAACATTTTATACCATAATGGAGAAAAGATTATAAGAGCAAAAGAAACCAATCAAATTTTAGAAGTACATTTTATCACCTATCATATGATCTCATTCCTAAAAAGTGAAATTGCCCTTCTTTTAATGGATTATTAACAGAGGTAGCATTCAACAGTGAAATAGGGGAATATATATATATATATATATATATATATATATATATTCCAAAAGAACAGATCCCACCTAACTTGCTTCAGAGATTTACTATCATTGGATGTTATAGATAAATTTCATAGTATAAATAGATTAGACTCCCTGGCAACGGTGCCAAAATGTTGTGCTTCTTTCAGCATCTATGACAAAATATTACTAAATCATCTTCTTCTTGTTTCTTTTTCAGTTTCAGAGTATCTAACTAGTTACTTATTGTGCTCAAGATGTTTGTTTTAAGGTTCTCCAATAAGTTTCCTAACTCAGTTCTGGTGACAGTCCCTGAGCTTTGTTTTTTATTTCTCATAAAAGGATCTCTTGGTCCTTTTCCTGTTTTAGCTTGTCCTCTTGAGTATCTCCTACAGTAATCTACAATTTCTGAAAAAGGTTTTTGATGTACATCTCCTGAACTCAACAAATTTAAAACTTCTATGCAATCATCTATGAGACCTTTCAAGAATACAATTCTTACTAAAGCTGGGTCTGTGGTGAATAGTTTTGACTTTTGATAGTTGTATAAGAACCTTTCTAAGTAGTCTTCAAGGATTTAATCTTATGTTTGCTGCATTTTAAAAATATTGTTTTTAACATTATCCTTACAATAGTCTTGGTATTTTCATAAAAATGTGTCTTTCATTTGATCCCAAGAAAGGATTATATTTTCTCCTAAGCTCATGAACCATCTTAAGGCTAAATATTTCATTGTAGCAGCAAAAAGATTAAGCTTTTAGGCATCGTCTGAGTAGTTATAGCTTCTACATAATATGTCAAACTCGAATAAAAATAAATCTGGGTCTTCAACTAACATACCTCTGAAAGTGGGTAACGATGATAGTGGGATATTCTTCATGCTGATGTTTCTGGAAATATCCAATATTGGAAACCCAAAGGTCTCAATCTCTGTGGCTACATTTCCTTCTTCTTCTGCCATTCTATTGATGGATGGTTCAGAAACTGGATTTTATGTGTCTCCTAAATGTTCAACAAACTCACATTCTGCCTACCCCAATAGTGTTTCTTTTGTTTTAGGTTCTCCTTCTGGAGCCTCCCTGTCTCCCCTTGAATTTTTTGTTGGTGGAATTTTTCCTGCACCAGTGTCAGTTGGATTAGTGGGGGGGTTGTTTTTGAATCTTTGGAGCTTACAAATCTACCCTTGTTATCTCTATATCTATGCATAAAATGGAAATTTGATTCTTTAACTGAATTGGAATCCTAATTCTATCTAGAAGGTAAGAAGGCAACCTGGCTTCAGAGAACCCCACTCTAGTGGCCATGTGGCTCTTCACTCATGTCTTAAACGTTTTATCCTCCTCCCTCAAGCATCATTTTAAAAACATTAAAATTTATGCAAACAATCTAAGATAAAAATCTCTTCGTACTGTTTGCAACTCCCCAACAACGGCACCAAAATGTTGTGCTACTTATATGTTTAGTATAATGCACTCATTAATTATCAATCCAGGATTCATAATCAACAGAGTTACAAAACACCAGTAAGAAAGATAATTTCTAATGTCATGAGTATAGAATTAAACTAGATTGTGTATGCTGGAAACAAAACAAAATAGCAAACTGCAAAGCACTTTGGTTGCCTTTCACAGAGAGGCTATCTACTCCATTATGGCACATGCAAGTATGAGATGGAGTTAGTTTGACAGATCAACTCTGCTATCTAACCCATAAAACTAACTATGCAATCCACACTTTTGAAAGGAAATCACACATCAATCATCAAAGCATAGCATGGGTAGTTCAATAGTCAATATGTTGGTTATGTTGTAGTTCACAATGAACTTCACTAGTTCTTATCCAAATAGTTTTGACTATTGCTGCCAACATCTATGATCACTCAAGGAAATCAAATTCATGAGAACAGAAAAAGGTCATATGCAAAAACAAAGAAAATAAAGATCTCTGAACAATTATATAATGGAAATCCTAGTCTAAGCTATATTGCTATCATCTGACAGAGTTAAAGCTTCAGCTAATTTAATGTTTACACTACTAAAAACAAATGTTAATGCTAATCTATGAAGGGGATTGTAAGGTAGCTAGAGAGGTAGTGGGGGGGATGAGAGGGCCCATAGTGATAATAGTGGAGGTCATTCAATGTAAGGTGGACTAGGTCCACTATATTATTAAATAAGGCCTACTATGGTAGTTAGATATAATAAATGTAAGAGGACTTCTTAGAAGGTTCTACTTCTAGAAGATTCC
>ML796880.1:7689-21804 GCA_009831015.1 Picea engelmannii
GAAAGAGATGGATCAGTCTCCTTTGGAAATGATGATTCAACTAAAATCATTGGAAAAGTCATAGTCAGAGTTGGGAACAAGAATACAAAGGAAGAAAATGTTCTACTAGTAGAAGATATGAAACATAATCTTCTAAGTGTGAGTCAAATGTGTGACCAAGGTCATAAAATTACTTTTGATTCACAAAAGTGCAAGATAAGAAAAAAAGGTTTAGGAAAATTGATTGCTACAGCTGCGAGAAATTCAAGCAACATATATATGTTAAGTGAAATTGGAAATGAAAAGTGTTGTCTAGGAAGGGAAGATGAAAGTTGGCTACAACACAGAAGAATGGGTCACATATATTTTGATAACCTTGTCAAATTCAACAAAATATAAGAAGTGAGAGAAATTCCCAGATCACAAAACCAACGAACACTTTATGCAAGCATTGTCAACAAGGAAAGCAAACAACTACCAGGTTCAAATCAAAGGAATATTCAACAACAAGACCACTAGAAATTGTGCATCCTGATCTAGTTGGACCAAATACAACAAATGGTTTAAAAGTTGAGAAACAATTAATGTTATTAGTTGATGATTATACAAGAATGATTGCAATTTGATTTCTCAAGAATAAGTCAGAAGCTTTTGAAAACTTCAAGATCTATAAGGAAATGGTTGAAAATGAAATGGATTCAAAAATCAAATGCTTGAGATATGATAATGGAGGAGAGTTCACTTCAAAGGAATTTATGGATTATTTCAACAGTCATAAAATAAAAAGAAAATTCTTCGTTGCTAGGACACCTCAACAGAATGGAGATGTTGAAAGAAAGAACAAGACAGTACATGAAATGGCTCGAACAATGCTAATGGATTCCAAATTGACAGATATTTTTTGGACACAGGAAGTACATACATAAGTTCACATTCAAAACAAAGTAATGCTCAGAAACAACACTGAAAAACTCCCTACGAGCTATGGAAAGGAAGAACAACAAATGTGAAGCACTTCAGAGTTTTTGGAAGCAAATGCTACATAAAAAGAGAAGATGGTAGAATGGGAAAGTTTGACTCTCGTGTGGACAAAGGAGTACTCATTGGTTACTCAAGTACAAGGAAGGCATACAAGTGTTACAACCTAAGATTGAACAAAGTTGTGGAAAGCATCAACGTAACAATTGATGAAATAGGTGGACAAGAATTAAAGGAAGAAGAAAATGAATCAATGGAACAACTTTAAGAATAAGAAATAAAAGATGAAAAAGAAGGGGAAGATGAAGAGGATCTGACAGAAGCAAAAGAGAAAATTCATCAAGTGCCTCCAAAGACACCTAGAAGATGAGTATATAAGAATCATCCTTCAGATCAGATTATCAAAAACAAAGATGCAGGAGTTGAGACTAGAAGAAGAATGCGTTCACCAGAACAAATGCACCTAGCACTCTCATCTATGATTGAACCAAACTATTTTGAAGAGGCCAGCAATGATGAATTTTGGAATAAGGCCATGGATGAAGAATTGGATCAAATAGAGAAAAATGACACTTGGGAATTGGTTCCAAGACCAAAGGATAAGAATTTGATCGGCACAAAGTGGGTATACAAGAATAAATTGAATGAAGATGGATAGGTTACAAGAAAAAAAGATAGATTGTTATGTAAAGGATATGCACAGGTTGAAGGAATCGACTTTGAAGAGACATTTTCCCCAGTTTTCAGAATGGAAGCAATCTGATTGATTTTAGCTTATGTATGCTCCAAAAATATTGAAGTGTATCAGATGGACGTAAAATCAGCTTTTCTGACTGGGGATATTGAATAAGAAGACTACATTGAACAACAAGAAGGATTTTAGTTGTTAGAGAATGCATATTATGTGTGTAAATTAAAGAAGGCATTGTATGGTCTAAAACAGGCTCCTAGAGCATGGTACTCTAGATATAATAAATATCTACAACATGCAGGGTTCAAAAAAGGAAGTGCAGACAACAACCTCTACATCAAGGTAACTCAAGATATTATTTTATTAATTGAATTTTATGTTGATGATATTATTTTTGGTAGTGATGATGACAAGTTAAACAACAAATTTGCAAAGGATATGCAAAATGAATTCGAAATTTCATTACTTAGAGAACTATCCTTCTTTCTGGGACTTCAGATACGTCAAAGAAACCAAGGAATTTTTATTTCTCAAACCAAGTATATCAGATAAATGCTAAAGAGGTTCGGAATGGAAGATTGCAAACCAATTATCACTCCCATGCAAACTAGTTGCAATTTGAGCAAAGATGATGATTCAAAGTCTACAGATCAGAGGAAATACAGGTCAATGATTGGTAGCCTACTATATGTGACAACATCTAGACTAGATGTAATGCAAGCAGTTGGACAGGTGGCATGATTTCAAGCAACACTGAAGGAATCACATGTATTAGCAGTGAAGAGGATTTTTAGATATCTCAAAGGAACAAAAGATTTTGGATTATGGTATCCAAAAGGAAAGGATCTATCACTTATTGCCTACATAAATGAAAATTGGCCAGGTTGTATTGATGACCGATGAAGCACCAGTGGAGCAACGTTCTACTTGGGTAAGTGTTTAGTATCATGGCTAAGAAAGAAACAATCATCAATATCTTTATCTACATCTAAGGCAGAGTATATTGCAACAACAACATGTTGTACACAAGTTCTTTGGATGAAACAAACTCTGAAAGATATACAAGTCGAGTATGATGAGCCCATTCCAGTCTATTGTGATAATACAAGCGCCATCAATATCTCAAAGAACTCGATGATGCACTCCAAGATGAAACACATTCCAATCAAGTATCACTTTCTATGGGAACAGGTTGTAGAAAATAACATCAGAGTTTAGTATGTGGGCACAAAAGAACAAGTGCCAGACATCTTTACAAAACCACTTCCACAGGAAGCCTTTGAGTATCTTCACCAAAGACGTGGAGTTATTTATACTCCAAAATGAATGCTTTTGAATGCTTATCTTATATGTCTTATATGTACACGAGGAAGCACCATAAAGAGAACCGTTCAGTTGGGGGGAGCATCCACGGATGGAAAGATACATTTTCCATTGATGACAAAGGGGGAGAGATTTATCAGATGCAGAGGACAGAGGCATGATTCCAGGGGGAGAAATGGTCACAGAGATGCAGAGGACAAAGGTATGATTCTAGGGGGAGCATGAGTGATATGAATTAAGTATTGCATTAGAGTGTTTCCATCAATGCCAAAGGGGGATACTATTGATTAAGGTTGGTTGTCATTGATGTCAACCCTTGAAGAAAGTCTGGTAGCACAAAGGTTTGGGTAATAGACCCAAGTTTGTTTTATGTAAAGATGACTCATTATTGTCTTGTCATTGTTGATAAGAAGTACAAATGGATGAACTCCAAAGTGGTCCCCTTATGGTGAAAGCCCTCACGGGAAGACACTTTGTAGATCGAGTTATCCTAGAAGTATGGTTAGAGAACCCATATTTAATTATGGAATAATGATATTAAGGACAAATAATTTCTCAGTGAAACTATCCTAGATGGATAGTGCTTGTCATGCCATTTCCGGTGGTATGTGGAACGTCACATAAATCCTAATGGTTAGAGAGTTATGGCCATGTGAAGTTGGAGGACCCTCATGAGTCATATAGAAGCCCCAAAAAGTCAAAGTGTTTGAAAAAGAAATTATTTAAATAATAAAGTTAATGGAGAACTCCCTAAAATAAGGAAATTGGGATGCTACATGAAAGTATAAATAAGAGGCAAGGCTCTCTCATTTAATCACACTTGAACACATTGAATATCTTTTGTTTTGTAAGTCTTATTGCAAGTACTCATTGATACATCTGAAGTTGTGAAAGTCTGAGGTAGTACGAAGGGTTTATGGTGAAAGTTTCAGAATTACAACGAATACTAAAAAACCCTAGTTTTTGAGGTGTACGCAAACTAACAGTGTATTAGGGTGCGTACATATGTAGGATGGCAGTGTATTAGGGTGCGTACATGTTGGTAAATCCATGAAAACTTGAAGAGATGAGGATGCAGAGGTTCTACATTCTGAGATCAATCTCCTAGGAAGGTCTACAGTGCTCAGATACATTAGATCTATCCATTGGTTCAAAAGGTATGTCTTATTTCTATGAATAGTTGGATTTTGATGTATGCATGAGAATTTGTTATGGATATTTGAGAATTTAGATCTACATAAATACAATGTTGGTATATTTATCATTGATACTTCTTGTTGAGGCACATATTGTATTTCTTGGCATATGGCTAAGGTTTTTTGTGGTACATGGTTGAGAGATTGTATTTGTGAAGTGGTTGATGTATTGAGAGGTTGAATATCAGAAAGGATGTGATGACTAGATCATGTGAGGGTTATTATAATTGTTCATGATTACACACACCTATATGGAACATGACTAGAGAGACATATATATGCTTTGGGTAAAGGTTATGTATGAGGATGCATGCACAATGTACAATTACAGTCTGGATATAGTGACAAGTTACATATCTATGTGAAAAGGTTACAGAGGGTCAAAAGTTTTCAAGAGAAAGAAAACCCTAGTTTTCAGAAGTACATATGCAGGTTGATTAATAGTTTGGTCACATACATACGTGGGATGCATAATAGATAGGGAACATACATATGCGTGTTGCAACACTACAGGTCACGTACTTATTGTATTTTTGTTGATACATGTTTAGTTCAGGCACAAATTGATTACAGGGCAGTTGTATAGGTTGGATGAAAGTCAGTGGTACAGGTTGATACAGTAGTATAGTGGTATATCTCACAGGGATAGTTTGACAATAGCTTCATCATTCTACTTATACATTAGGGCGGTTGGATGGGGCAAGGATAGGTGGTTATATCCATCTTCCGATTGTAGTTGGGTAAATTAGGGGGTTGTAGCCTCTTTCTGGTTGTATCCAGAGAATTGGGGAGTTGGAGCTTCCCTCAGGTTGTAGCCTGAGAAACTAGGGGGTTGGAGCCTCCTTACAGTTGCAGTTGGAAAACAAAGGAATTTGGTGCTTCCAATGAATGTAATTATTCAAGACATATAAGAAAAAGTATTCTGTGGTTTTCTTCTGCTTTGGGTTTCCATGTAAAACACTGGTGTACTATGTATGTCTATGATTGTTCATTTGTTCATTTCTTGTTTACTCTGTAGTTATTGGATAATAATTCTACATTGATATAACACTTGGATTATATGGTTAAACATGATTAGATTTCTCTATTACTAATTCACCCCCCCTCTCAGTAATCCAACAAATATCTCTTGGGATTCCGAATTGGTCTATAATCTAGTTGAATACAAAGAATGTTACAGTCTTAGCATTGGATTTAATGGTAGGCAAGGCCTCTTCCTATTTAATAAAATAATCCATGGCCATGATAATATGTTGGTGCCCCCTATCCGAGACTAGGTTACAGTCCATAAAATATACACCCCACTTGGTGAAGGGACCGACGGTGATGACTGGGTGAAGAGGGGCTAGGTGCGACTACATTTTTCGAGAGAACATATGGAAAGGGTGACACTTCTTGATCGCTTCAACGCAATATTTAAATATTGACGACCAAAATAACTAGTTCGCAATATATTTTGGGTTGTCGCAAGCCTGAATAAATTACTACCACATGCCCCACTATGATCAAACTTCATAGGATCTACCATTATCCCATGCTCAGTCACTATGAATCCTAAAAGACGACTAGACCTAATGCAGAAGATGCACTTGTGAGGGTTCAACCAAATCTAATAATAATGAAATCTATGAAATACTAATCGAAGGTGAGTGGAGTGATCTACTCTCTTGCCAGAGTGAGTAGCGAGATCATCTAAATAAGCTTTGACAATATGATTAAGATCGTGAAATGCAAAGGTGATGGAACATTGGAAGGTCGCTCTGGTGTTTTTAAGACCGAAAGGCATTTTCTGATATGAAAAAGTACCCTAAGGACAAATAAATGTCATCTTATGTTGGTCCTCGGGTTTGATATGAATTTTATTATACCCTGAAAATCTGTCCATAAAGGAGAAGACTTCACTTATCGCACACTCGTCAAGAATCTATTCAATGAAAGGAGTAGGGAAGTTATCTTTAGGGCTTGTTCATGTCTCTAAAATCCATACACATGCATATGGTTCCTTGCTTTTTATTTATGGGAACAGTATTGGAAACCCATTCAGTCAAGAGAACCAGGTAGGTGAAACCATCATTAAGTAGCTTCTCTACTTCTGCCTTAATAGCGGGGGCCTTCCTAGGATTAACAAATCTAAGACGTTTCCAAACAAGTTTAGCATCTGGATAGGTTTTAATATTATGCTAGAAAATTCTAGGTTCGATACCTAGAATCTCTTCATATGACCAAGTGAATACATCTCGAAATATTTTGAAGAGATCGGTGTAGATTTAAATTTCTTCAGGAGAACAATTTGCACCGATATCTACGTTTTCAATTTTTTCGGGGATACGAGAGATGTCAATCGCGACGACAAAATAAATATTCACCATGTTTCCTTTGACATAAATAACAAGCGTATCTAATGGAACCACACCATGACTGACCATCTCACTCAAGGTAGATCTAAAGTCATCATGTTCGATCTTAACAAGCTCTGGGAGAAAATAGGATCGATGATGCACGTCGTCCCAAGGTCTATTGGGACCAGAAATGGCCTCTAAAATGGCTTCATCCGAAGGTAAAGTGTCTTTGATACAATCATGTGAACAATATGATTGAGTGGCCCATATGGGCTCTAAAAGAGGATCCACCTCATCCGTCCATGAGGAGGAAGGATCTGTGTTAACAGTAGCATCAAGAACAACCAGATACACAACTTCTATTGTTGAAAATGATCCAGATTTATGAGCGGAATGAAATGAAACCACATAATTATAATGTTAACACAGATACATAGTGAAAAATAATAGAGATACAATAAAAATTACTTCTATTAAATAAGAAATATGCTGAAAACTGTAAAATGCAAACTAAAAACAAGCTTGCTAGAATGGTGGCAACTTATCTTTGAGAAGAGATGTGGTGGCTACGCCCATTCACAAGAATATGAGTACAATGAGACTTTGAAGGAATTTTTACAATAAATATGAATTCCAAGAACCTATATATCCAAAAACCTAACCGTAGGAGATGAAGCGCCAAAATTCATGTGGGTCACGTTGGGGTAAGTTAGTACATTAACTTCATGAGGTCGTAAAATTTTCATACAATCTTCGTTTAGAGAACACGATAGCTTGTTGGAAAGGTATTGATGAGGACATTAATTTAGGGGGATCAATAAAAGAATTCATATATATTTTCAGTGCTTGACTGTGAAAAAAATTCGTTTAGGCCCTCAAACTGGCCCTAGAAGTTAAAAACTACTAAAAATAGTAAATTGCCAAAATTGCTAGAAAACTGTTTTGAGCCATTTGGAAAAGGTGGGTGGACATTGATATCCACTTGGATCAATCCTCCCTCCTTAGAAATAAATGGTCTCCATTTTTTTGACTTCCCCCATCAGATGAGGAAATTTCTACTGAATTTGGCCCCGGGTGAGCCACTTGCCTCGGTGTAGGAGCTACCCTGCTTTGACAACTTGATAAAGATGGATCCTATGCTGGCACGTTCCTTTGAATTGTGTGTCCATGATATCCTCAGTGGATTCATGTTCCATACATTCAAGTTTGAGCTCTCTTGGTTTCAACTATTTTTCTATCTCTGAGGTGTCCAATAATGGTGGAAAATAAGGTCAAAGGAGGTCCACATTGAACATTGGGTGAAAGCCAAGGAAGGGGGGCAGGTTGAGCTCAAAATCATTGTCACCCACAACCTTGGTAATGGTGTAAAGAACATAATGAAGTGGATGAAGCTTCTGATGAGGCCATGTAAGGCATTCTTTCTACAAGTGAAACCAAACTTTGTTTCCCACCCGAAACTGGTGTGGCACCCGGTGTTGATCATGACTCTTCTTGTACTTAGCATTGGACTTCTGTAAAATATCTTGAACCTGCTGGTGGATGTGTTGGATCCACTTTGTTATCACATAAAATTTTCCATAGTCAAGATCGGTAGCTATGAACTTAGGCGAGTGGGTAGGTTCAGTCTGCAGCAGTCGATATCCCCTGTGTAGTTCGACGTAGCGCTATATCCAAGCGCAGTTGGAAGGATTCCAAAGTTGGAAGGAGGAATTTGTTTTTGAAGGGGTTCTAAAATAGTTGATGCACCTAGATCTTAGACCCCATTCAGGTCAATGGCCTCAAATAATTTTGGGGTTGCAACATGCTCGGGCGATAAAAGGCCTTGAGCGGGATGAAATCCTAACCATGGTTTTGTGGGAAGGCAACGTGACAAAGGAGGGTGCATTTCGGGCCTGAAAGTGGTGTGGGCCTAAACTTCTTCCCACGCGGAAATGCACGTGCACATATAATATCGTATCCGACAATGACAGGTGGTCTCTCGCTAGTCATCCAACCACACTCCAATTTCGAGGAGGATTCAGTTAATGAGAAGGCATTGGTAGTTGAAACCTCATCTCAGTCCATAAATAGAAATAATGGAAATTATGTCTAAGGAGACAGATTTTTTAGCCCAAGGTACATCAATGGAGGGTTTCTTCTTGCAGTCCCATATTGAGCCAAGTTTGCGTCTGACAAGAGGAAACGTGCACAGTCTAACAGAATTCTGCACAGATGTAAGGTTTTGAATGGAATGGCTAGATCACAATCCTGGTAGTTGTGGATTGATCTAAGTATAAATAGATCAGTTCAAGATTTTGTAAAGGTCGTCAATTGGTTGAGCAAAGCTCCCTATTTTGTAATATTTTGATAACATAGTTTTTCTCTAGTTTTGTATGAGACTTGAGACTTTCGCATTAATAGAAGTCGGTTTCTTTCATCATATTGTTTAATCCATGCTGAAACACTTGTGCATGGAGGATCCAGAGGAGGGTTGTAGTCGTATTGTAATGTAGGTTTGATTACAGTATTGTTGTGACTAGTTTCAGTTAGTTTCTTTGTTATCTTGTTTCTTCTTATGCTGAAATGATCATGCATGGAGGATCCAAATGATTTTTTGTAGTTACATAGTAATGGAGGTTTGATTATTATGTTACTGTGATGTATTTCAATGTATGAAACTTAAGTTCAACAGTGCTCGTGTGCTTGAGTTTTTCTTCACTAAGGTCAGATGCCCATGGTAGAATTGTCCACCTTTCTCACTAATTCTTCCCTCTACTCACTTTTAACCTTAAACCACTAATTGAAGTTAATGAGGACCTCATTTCCTTATGAATTTCTTGTCCAATTTCTGTGTTAAAACATTCTTGTACTAAGTTTTGTCCATTTGACCTCCACTCATAAACCTACCTCCACAAACATTCTGATGGGTACTGGGCTTATCCTCTTATAGTCTGAGGGTGACTCTTAGTGCTAACATTCATGGCTTCATTACTGGGGAATGAATTGAAGAAATTTCCCTGGGATTGAATGACAAATAAATAATGACTCTGAAGGTGCATCAGAAATCAGTACTTTGAAGATTGCAACTTGCACCTGGCGACTCCATTATTTCAGTTGTGGCTCCCAAAGGCAAACACATGAGGTCTAATCCATAGATACCTCTGGGAACACCTGAAGCTAACCCAGAAAGAATTATCAAGAAAGGAAATACCTCTCAAGAAGGGATTTCAACTGTTGTACCAGGTGATTCTGGTAATTTACACGACTCTTCTTTTAAAACTCCAGTAGCTACATCTAATTCTCCTTTTATACCATCTATTGGAGTTTCAATAAGTTTAGATTTTGAAAGATTTCCTGCTAAATTCCCCCCTTATATTATTCATTTGGAAGGAGAAAGTTTTGAAACTGATGTTTCCCCTGATATTGTAAAGTGGTTTAGACCCAGGGGCTTAGAAGACTTTCCCAATTTAGGTTTTCCTACTCCTCCTCCTCTCAAAGTTACTGTATATAAATAGGAGGGAACTTCTTTTCCTTTGAAACCCATATTATTATCCTCCAAAACTCAACCATTTCCCTTTTTCCCTAGAAACATAGCTCCATCCTTACCTGTCCAAACTCTATCTCCCCCTGGTTCTCCTACAATTCACATCCCAATGGCAGGTGTTAATCCTCCTAGAAATGAAATGGATGCCATAGTGGCTGCTAGATATTCCCCTCTTGTTTTACCTCAGCCTATGAATACTCTCCCGGTAGGATATTACCTTAAGTATATTCCCAATTTCACAGGGGAGGAAGACATAACTGCAAAAGAACACCTTTCAACTTTTTATAATTATGCAGATAATCTTAACATTGAAAATGAAGATGTGTGGATGAGATTTTTGTACAGAGCCTAGATGGTGAGGCTAGGAAATGGTTTAGGGTTTTGACCCCTGGATCTATTGTTGGGATTGAAGATCTGGATGATTCATTCTTGAGGCATTGGGGGGATAAAAAATATTTTCTTTATTATATTACAAAATTTGGGTGACTTAAGAGAGTAGAGGGGGGATCTATTTCAGACTTCTCAAAAATATTTAATAAGATGTACAATAAGATTCCCACTGAAATAAATCCTATAGAAACCTTTGCCAATATTACTTATGACAGTGCATTTGACCCTAAGTTTTGCCTCCTGTTGAGAGAAATAAGAGCTACCTCCTTAGCTCATATGCAATATGTATCCCTTGAAGTAGAATCTAATATATTGGCAGTTGAAAAACTTAGGAGTAAATATGATAGAGACAGAATAAAAGGTAGGGATGAAGCTTCAACCTTTGATTCCTCTGTTTCCTACCCTCAAGTGGATGAGTTGACGACACTGGTAAAATCACTTTTTGTAGAAATGGAGAAATTGAAATTTGAAGGGAAGCAGAGCTATAGGAATCTGCATAATGATGATAATAGGGGTAACTTTAGAAGACCCGATAATGCCCCTCAGATCATCCAAAGAGATCAAAGAAATAGGGATAGGGATGATAAAAAAATCCAATCTCCTCTCCAAAATAACCTTCTGACTGATGAGGAAGGGGAGGAAGAAGATGCAGATCCTGAAATTCATTGTCTTGGTGACACCTCTTCATATCCCCATTTAACCCAATCTGCATATGAATAGGCTCTCATGGGAAGCCAACTAAATGAGTTGAGCAAAGGGAAAAGGACCTGTGGCAATTAAAATAGATACAACCTAAGGTCGAACAAGAAAGATGGAGAGCCTGACATTCCTGATCCGCCTACTAGATCAATAAATCCTTCTAAGGATGTGGCAGCTAGAAGAAAATAAAAAGAGACACAAAATCCCCAGGTAGTGGTTAAGATCCCTATCCCAAAAGTGAAGGAGATTATGAATCCTCCCTCCTCTTTAATCTTTGATAATGATATTCAAAAGATAAAAATCCCTATACCTTTTTTAGAGATAGTTGAGAATGAGGATTTCAAAAGGTACCTTTCTAAAATGTTGCAGGTTGAACCTTCATCTCATCCCATAGACTCAGTCAACCTCCAAGATGAAAAACCAGCTGTCATACTAGGGCCCTTGGTAGAGAATAGGGATGACTCATCCCCTCCTTTATATACCTCATTAAACATTCATGATAACGTGTTGCACAATTGCTTGATGGATTCAAGGGAATCTCACAACCTCATGCCTAAGACTATCATGGATGAGCTTGGGTTGGAGGTTACAAAAACCTATAATGACCTATACTCATTTGATTCCAGGAAGGTGAAGTGTCTTGGGTTTATTAAAGACCTGGTTATTTCCTTGTTCCAATTACCAATAAAAAGTGTGGTCATGGATATTGTGGTGGCTGATGTTCCCCCTAAGTTTGGGATGCTCTTGTCTAGAACTTGGATCAAAAGACTAGGGGGAATTTTCATATGTATCTTTCACATGCCATCATTCCTGTGTTTGGGGGAGATCATAGAATGATTTATGGGGAAGTGCAACTAGCTTACATTATCAGTGATGAAGCCAATCCTACCAACCACCCCATTTTTGAAGTTGATATTGATTTAGGAACCAGTATGCTACAACTTACCGATGCTCCTCAAACACATACTGAAATAAAAAAGAAGCCTATTTCCTCCTGTGAAATTCCTCCTCCTGATAACTCTGTTTGGAAGATGTTTTTTTATGGAGCCTCTTCTAGGGAGAGTTTTGGTGTTGGGGTAGTCTTCATTTCCCCTGCCCATGAGACCATATATCTGTCTTACAAGCTTGAATTTCAAGAAACAAACAATGTGACAGAATATGAGGCTCTTGTTTTGGATTTGAGAGCTTTCAAATACATGAATATTGAGGAGATAACATTATTTGGATATGTTGAGTTGATTGTTCATCAAGTTAGAAATTGGTATCAAGCTAAGCACCCCGGGTTAAGGGACTACAAAAATGAATTATGCAATCTTGTTGATTGTTTATTCTTGGATTTTAATATCTCATTTGTTCCAAGAGAGGAGAACATTGTGGTAGATTCATTGGTTGTTTCAGCAAGTAAGTTCATGGTTCCTTTTCCCCCTAAACTCTAGTATGAGGTGGAAGTAAAGTATAAACCCTCTATACTTGACAATGCCAAACATTGGAAGGTTTGTGAGGATGATCCTGAGATAAAAAAAAATATTGAGACTGTGGATGAATTTTCTGCTTTACATATTGATCAAGATCAGGATACTAAAGAAAGCCCTCATGCTGATGCGTTTCTGAGTAAAATTTCTTACCATCATATTGTTCAGTTACCCAGTAACCATATTCCAAAGGGACTCGTCCCCTTGGAAATATTGTTTGATAGAAATGATGTTGTTGTAAAGATTAAAAGTTCAACTGAATATGTTGATGTGACTGAATGAAAATTAGGAACATAAGAAGATCCAAAGTATGTCAAATTGTCTAGAAAATTATTAAAGGAACAAAGGGCTGAGTATGTCGAGATTTTGAAGGTGTTTGATGATGTTTTTTCTTGGAAATATGAATATTTAAGGACATATGACAAAAACATCATGGCACACAAAATCCCTTTGAAAGAAGAGGCCAAAACTTTCCAATAGAAACTCAGACAGATAAATCCTATGATGCTGCTTATTATGGAAAAAGAAGTGAAAAAGTTGTTGGATGCCTAGATCACCATTCCTTTGAGATATTTAGAATGGGTGGCTAAATTGGTGCCTGTGAGGAAGAAAAATGGGGAAATTAGGTTATGTGTTGACTTCAGGAATTTGAATAGGAGCTCCAAAAAAGATAACTACCCCTTGCCAAAGATGGAGCACATTTTGTAGAGAGTGACTGGTTCATCTAGGATGTCTATGATTGATGGATTCTATGGTTACAATCAGATCTCTGTCTTTCCTGAAGATAGAGAAAAGACATCCTTCACTACTCTTTGGGGCACATTCATGTATGCTAAAATTCCCTTTGGATTGATGAATGTTGAGGCAACCTTCCAATGATCCATGGACATTGCCTTCATTGGGGAGAAAGAAAAATTTGTAGTTATCTATCTAGATGACATTACAGTGTTCTCAAAATCTGATAAAGAGCATTTTCATCATTTGAAGAAGGTCTTCCTGAAGTGAAAAAGGTTTGGTTCTTCTCTCAATCCTTAAAAGTCTTTATTTGCTATGAAGGAAAGTAAATAATTAGGGCACATTGTATCAACATAAGGGGTAAGAATTGATCCAAGTAGAGTAGAGGCCATCCAGTCCATATCTTTTCCCAGATCCAAGAAATAGGTTCAGTCTTTCTTGGGTAAAATATTTTTTCTAATAAGTTTCATCTCTAATTTCACTAAGTTTGTTAAGCACATTACAACCATGCTTAGAAAAGGAAGTGAGGTGAAATGGACTGCTGAGTCCAGAAATTATTTTGGCCAAATCAAAAGGGATTTGACTGAAGCACATGTGATCATCAGCCCTAACTATTCTAAGGAATTTCTGATATTTTATTTTGCCTCATTTGATACATTGGTTGTTGTTTTTCTACAGAAAAATACAGAGGGGTTAGAGCAGCCTATTTCCTTTTTCAACAGAGCATTGTGTTGGAAATACTAAAACAACTGAGAGGGGGGGGGGGTGAATCAGTTGTTTATGAGCTTAA
>ML796880.1:44709-57059 GCA_009831015.1 Picea engelmannii
TTAGTAATGTTATTTTATTTATGTCGGCTTTATTCCATTAGTTGTAATTATACCTCCTAGTCTCCTATATATACCAAGGAGACATTTTCATTTGGAATCATCTTGTACTTGAACATTTATGTGGGGTAAAGGGAGGTTGCCCCGTCGAAGAGGCTTATTATCTGAAATTATCTCTTTTTCAAGGTGTTGAGTACTTATTCTGAGGTTTTTCTATGCTATATTGATATTTGTTTCTTAACAATCAAAATACAAATCTTTAGGAGTTAATTTCATGAACATAAACTCGGAAAATCAACAAGCTGAGATTGTTGATAAAAACTCTCATATCAGCCTCAACTTGGCATAATGCACCTAGTATAAAGACATCATATATTTTCTGCAGAAGTTGCGACCTCCTGAGGGCTTGGACAAGAACAAGGTGAGAGATTTGAAACTCAAAGCAATCAAATATTGTCTCATTGACCAAGTTTTGTATTGGAAGGATCCTCTAGGAGTCCTGTTGATATGTCTAGAGCCACAAGAGGCCCAAAGGGCCATAACTGATTTTCATGACAGCTTATGTGGGGGACATCATTTCTAGAGGACCACAACTTATAAGATCCTCAGAGATGGGTATTTTTGGCCTAGCATTTTTCCTGATGTTTGTGCAAATATTAGAGCCTGTGACAAATTCCAAAGGTTTTCTGGAAAGCTGCAGCTAAAATCTTTTCCTTTGAAACCTGTGGTGGTTTTTGGACCTTTTCAGCAGTGGGGTCTTGACTTCATTGGGGAAATCAACCTAGCCTCAAGTGGCCAACACATGTGGATTTTGACTTCCACTGATTATTTCACCAAGTGGATAGAATCCATTTCTTCAAGAAGATCTTCTCACAAAGTAATCATTATCTTTCTTGAGGATATCATGTCTAGATTTGGTTGTCCAAGCAGGATTGTTACATAATGCTACCTCCTTCAAAGCTGAACCATTGATCAAGTTTTGTGAACTGTATGGGATTACATCAATCCATTCTACTCCTTACTACCCCCAAGGAAATGGTTTAGCAGAATCCTCTAACAAAAGCCTCATAAAGATCATCAGGAAATTGTTATAAGACAATAAAAAAGCATGGGACTCAAATATAAAATTTGCATTATGGGCTGATAGAGTTACAACAAAGAGGTCACTGGGTGTTTCCCCTTTTCATCTTGTATATGGGGTTGAGACTATTTTTCCTACTCATCTTTCCTTTCTTGTGGAAAAATTCCTCCAAGACTACCAAGGAGAACCCGATGATATGGCCAGGAGGATACAATAGCTGGTAGAAGTAAAAAAAGATAGGGAGCAACTACTTGATAAATCTCAAGATCACCAGCAGAAAATGAAATGAGTCTTTGACAAGAGGGAAAGAAAGGAATATTTTTAGCTGGGAGATCTGGTGCTCAAGTGGGATACCCCCAAGCAATACAAAGGAAAACATGGTAAATTTGAAGCCTTATGGATTGGTCCTTTCAAGATTTCTGAAGTATTTTCAAATAACACCTATAAGTTACAGAGCTTGGAGGATTCTGAAATTTTTGGTGGCCCTATCAATGGGCACTTTCTGAAAAAATATTTCACTTAAGCCATGATTGGATTCCCACCATTGTAATTACCACTTCCTTTGTATTTATGTTTGAATAAGAGACTCCATGACCCAAAGGCTAAAGCACTGAAACTACGCATTCTTGGCATTTCGCAAGGAGCATGCCATCCCCTGTGGACCCAAATGTTATCACATAAAATTGTCCATAGTCATGAGAAGTAGCTATGAACTCAGGCGAGTGGGAAGGTGTAGTCTGTAACAGTCGAGATCCCCTGTGCAGTTTGATGTAGCACTATATCCAAGCGTAGTTGGAAGGATTCCAAAATTGGCAGGTGGATAAAACCTTTGGTGGGGGCGCTAAAATAGTCGACACTCCTAGATATCAGACCTCGTTCAGGTCAATGGCCTCAAATAATTTCAAGGCCGCAACATGCTTGGGCAATAAAAGGCCTTGAGTAGGCTAAAATCCTAACCATGGTTTTGAAGGGAGGCTCATGGTGAAGGAGGGTGCATTTTATGCTCGAAAGCGGTGTGGACCTGAACCACTTCTCATGGCCCTGAAATGCATGTGTGCATATAATATCATATTCGACAGCGAAAGGTGGCCGCCCTCTAGTCATCCAGCTACACTCAAATCCTGAGGAGGATTCAGTTAATGAGCAGGGACTAGTAGTTGAAACCTTAGCTCAGTCCATAAATAGAAAGCATGGAAATTATGGCTAAGGAGACAGAGTTGTCAGCCCAATTTACATCAATGGACGGTTTCTTCTTGCAGGCCCATACTGAGCCAAGTTTGCGTCTGACAGGAGGAAACATGCACAATCTGACAGAAGTTTGCACAAACGTAAGGTTTTGAATGGAATGGCCAGATCACACTCCTAGTAGTTGTGGACTAATCTGAGTATAAATAAATCAGTTCAAGAATTTGTAAAGGTTGTTAATTGGTTGAGAAAAGCTCCCTATTTTGTAATATTTTGATAACAGGGTTGTTCTTTGTTTTTGTATGAGAGTTGAGACTTTCACATTAATAGAAGTCAGTTTCTTTCATCATCTTGTTTAATCTGTGTTGAAACACTCATGCATGGAGGATCCAGATGAGGGTTGTAGTCGTATTGTAATGTAGGTTTGATTACAGTATTGTTGTGACCAGTTTCAATCGGTTTCTTTGTTATATTGTTTCTTCTTATGTTGAAATGATCGTGCATGGATGATCCGAGCGAGTTGTTGTAGTCGCATAGTAATGTAGATTTTATTATTATCTTACCGTGGTTTATTTCATTGTCTGAAACTTAAGTTCAAGAGTGCTCTTGTGCCCGATTGTTTCTTCACCAAGCTATTTGAAGGCCTGATTTTGATGGAAAACTTGTCCACCTTTCTCACTAAGTCTTCCCCCTTCTAACCTTTAACCTTAAACCAGCAACTGAAGTTAATGCAGAACTTATTTCCTTACGCATTGCTTGTCCATTCTTTGTGTTAAAACATTTTTGTGCTGAGTTTTTTCCATTTTACCTCCACTCATAAACCTACCTCCACAAACATTCCAATGGGTACTGGGCTTATCCTCTTGCAGTCTGAGGGTGACTCTCAGTGCTAACACTCTCAATTAACTAAGTGGATTTTTCAGTTGCAATTGGATCATGTGACAAGTCTGCTTGGGTGGCCACAAGAGATAGTGCAACATCCATGGGAGCTAATGGTTGAAATCCCAACCCCACCTGAAAGGGGTTGTGGTCGGTTGAGATATGTATGGCTCTAATGTAGTTGTGTTGAACACAGGGAAGACTCTCATATCAGGTGCGAGGGTTCTTGGAATTTTACATGCACAAGATGTGCATGATCATTTGATTGACAACCTCAGTTTGGTCATCCATATAGGGTGGAAGGAAGTGGACTTGGTGAGATTGGTGTCCAACAGTGACCAGAGGCTCGACTAGAGTTTGTTGAGGAACCGACTACCCCGATCTGAGATAATGGTTTGTGGGATCCCAAAGTGTACCCACATTTGTTCAAAGAAAATATTGGAAGTGTCCTCCATCGTGATGCTCTTCTTGCAAGAGACCAAAATTGCCATCTTGGAAAAGCGATCAACAAACACAAAAACACAGTCATTTCCTCTCCTGGTGGAAGAGAGGCCCGACATGTAGCCCGTTGAGATGGATTCCCAGAGCATGTCAAGAGTAGGAAGAGGAGTGTACATGCCTTATTTCTTGATGTTCATTTTTTCAATAGCACAGGAAGTTTAGGATTTGATATACTTGATGACATCTTGTTGAAGTTTCATCCAGTAGAAATGTCATTGCAGCACTGCCACTGTCTTTTCCACATCGAAGTTTCCTGCCACCTGAATGTAGTGGGATTCCCAAATAATCTTCACTCACTCACTTGATGGAACACAGAGGTGGCCTAGATGGACCAATAGCCTGTCCTAAATATGGAAATTATTGACAGTTGTGTTGGCACCCAACATCTGGTAGGTGTTGGTGAAGTCGAGATCTGTCCCATAGAGGTGTGACCACCTGAAGGTCTCATGGCCACAAGAGACTATCACTATGGTGAGTGTCGCGATTGGAGGTTGGATGAGGCAATCAAAAACTCAGTTGGTACTTCTTGTTTTATACTTGATGTTGAGGTGGAACAGTTGCCAATATGTGGACTACTTCTTATTTTGTTCATTCTACAATTTTCCTTGTGTCTGCATGAACTACATCAACTTATGATCAATGTGGATGGTTGTCTCCTTTTAAAGAATGTAATTCCTCCACTAGCGGAAGGCTTGCACAATGGAGTACATTTATTTGTCATAATTATGGTAATTATGGATGACATATGATAGTGTCTCACTATGATAGGCCATGAGGTGGCCATACTCAGTGAGGACTATGCCCACAACATAGTGTTATAGAAATATTTTCCTCACCCCATGCAACTTGCTTAGAAGGCCTTTTCCATTTCCCTATGTAGAATTGAAGCCCCCCTTTTTGCAATTCCTAGTGCTAAAAAATATATTTTTCCACATATACGTGCCCTAACGGGTATGTGCCCAAAAATTAAAAATGGTTTCAGGTTTCCATGTCACATCACGAGATCCATGATCCTTGACCTTCCATATATTGGAAATGTTCTGAATCGTCCCTTCAATTCCATTTGAAGGATATAAATGGGCCATATCCAAGCTATGGAAAAGAGGAGAAGAATTCAACTTTGAGAGAAAATTTACTCTGGAGAAATTATTCACTTCATATTGAATTTGCATCCCTTTGTCCTTTTAAGTCTAAACACATTGTTCATCCCCCAAGCTCTTCCCTATTTAATGGAGAACCTCATTGTCTCTCTTATATGATATTTCCTTTGGTGGAGGATTGAAGTGGTGGAGGACCAGCTAGAAGGGACTTAGTTTCTCGGTTTTGAACGTGCTGAGACATAAGTTTTTCATTCATACACTTCTGTTGATTACATTTTAATATAAATACTCTTTTCTCGTCCAATTAATGTCGAATGGGTGCAGACCCAAGAGAATGTCACTTTAACTCAGAATCCTGGACTAGGAAAAACATAAGAAAGTGAGGTCTTGATCTAACTCCAGTCAGGAAGTTGAGTTTAAAATGAGAAGAGGGAATACTTGGTGAGAAAATCTAAGAGTCTTCTATGGACATCCGGTCTTCCAGCGACCTAAGGAAGAAAATCTTCAAGAACAATATCCTCTTGGACCCGAAGCTTCAAACACTAAGATATGCCTAAACAGAATAGTTATAACAACACGATGATCAAACCTATATAACCATGCTACTGTAACAACTCGAATGGATCCTCCAATTCTGAGCTACTTAGTGTAAGAGGGAAAATATAACACAAGAAACTGATTAAAATTGGTGAAAATATTGCAGTGATCAAACCTACATCACAACAACATAACTAACCTAGACTGGATCCTCCAATTCCGAGTGTTTTAACATAGTTGTTTACAAAGATACGGAAAGAAGCTGACTTTCATTAAACAAGAAGTCTCAAATACAAATGCATAACTAGAGGAACCGGTGTCTCATCAAAACTTTACAATACGGGAGCTTAGCTCAACCATCAACACTAACAAAATGGAAAAAATGTCTACATATACTTAGAACTGGATCTATTTTTGAAGGCACAACCATGTCATGAGTTTAAGGCTTTGCATTGATGAGTTTCTCGGTCAGGATGCACATGCAGACGTTGATCAGACTGCCTATGCAGTTTTCTGTCGAACGCGATCTCTATCAGACTGGGATGGCAGTCTTCCTCCGTAATTTGTCCCTTTCTGGCCTCCTATTTAAGGAAGGAGACAATGTCTAACCCACCTTCCTTATTTACATTAACTATTGCATCGGGATCTGAGTGAACAGGGTCAACACACGCACTTGGAAGATGTGGCGGCTTCTTCTTTTTCATTTGTGTTGCGTTGGACCTTTGCGGACGGACCAAGTGGGGGAGACATGGAGGCCAGGAGGAAAATGTGGTGGTATGTAATTGGTTACGGGGGACGCAACGTTACGATAGGGGTGACATGGAAGAGGATGGACATGTGTCAGAAGATAAGAGGGAGGGGTGAAGTGAAAAATAGGTATGACATGGAGGTTAGATGAGGGGCGGCCACATAGACAGTCATGGTGAGAAAAACACTCGGGAAAACGTGGGTGGAAGAGCTCGTGGACGCCAAGGTGTAATGGGATGATGAAGTGACAAGAAGAGGAGAGAGGCAGAGTGGAAGATATATGTCAACGTGAGCTAAAACAATAAACGATGGTGGTAAGTGGTCTACTCGGAGGGGTAGGCGATGGTAAACGGTTTTAGGTTGGGGTGGGGGTCTGAGTTAAAGAGAGGGCGACACATTAGCGGGGGGGCCACCTTTTAAAACCACCAACTCGAACCCCCCCCCTCGTTAAAGGCAGAACGTCGAGGGGGTGGTCCAATATGGTTTCTGCGCCGTAGATCTGGGCGCGTGGATATCAACTGCCCAGATCTATGCACCACTTGGCGTGACGTGCTTGTGCACACAAACTTTGGATAAGTGGGTTTTTGACCCATTTCTTGTCAATTTTTTCGCCAAAGGGGTCCATTTCTTAGGAAAATGCCCACCCCAAATTAAATGTGATAACATAACATACTTTTTATTAGATTTCATTTCTCCATTCATTTCCATCTATTGTGGTTTACCCCATGCCATAGAGTGATTTTCGTCATAACAGAATTGGCGAACATACTGGGGAGGGAATCTTTTTTTTAGGATTTGGAGTGTTTTTCTCTTTTGATTTCTATTAGTTATCTTGAGTTTCTTGTCATCTAATTGCTTGAAAACCTATTTTCATTTTGAGTCTAAGTTTCTTGGCCTTTTCCTTAACCTAGCAGTGTTTCAATACATATACGCAGGTTTTCCCTTGACAGATGCGTACATACGTGAGTTGTCATTCTATAGGGTGCATACATATGCGGTTTTTCCTTAAACAATCGTGTACATCATCCTTGTTTTCTTAATTGTTGAGTTTGGTGTTTGTTGGGTAAGTTTTGATGGTTGTTGAGTCTTCTTGGATGTCTGTCATGACTATTAAGTGCCTGTAGAGTGATAGGAAACCTTTCTTTGGTTGAATTTTAAGAAGGTTTTTCTTTCTCATCATATTTTTCATTAGTTGTCCCTGCATCTGGGGATGGGTGTTTTCTTCTTGATATCCTACTTGGTTTGTCTCTTTTTCTTACAATAGGGTTTATATACCAAGTTGTTGTTCAGTGCTTGCATTTTCATTTCCTTTATATTGAAAATACAAAAATATACACTTTGCATTATGGAATTGGATCTTTTGGGTTCTTATTATTGATCTTGATACATGTATGGAAAGATTTCATCTTATTTGAAATCGCAGAGTTGAATTGAAAATTGCATTTTGAAAAAGCTTATCATTTGTTGAGAATTGAAGTTGGGACTTTGCATTATATTCATATTCATTTCTTTTACTTGTTGAGTCATAACATCATTAGTTTCACGAACACATATTTTGAGTAAACAAAGCCAGTAAAAGTAACACTGATAAATTTAAAATTGATTAGAAATGATTTTATTTTTCAAGGTACACAAACTAGCTTAATATATAGAGCCTTGGAATAGGATTTTGTGAGTAAACTTCTCTAAGGATATTAAACTCAAAATATGTGTCTGAATAAGGGAGTTGTGAAATCCATTATATAATTGGTGATGTCAGGAGTCTCCCCTCACACTGGATTTAAGAACGAGGTTGCGTGAAGTTGGTTGAAGAGATATCCCTCTAATACCTTCTTAGCGTCACAGATATTTCTGGGGATCTATTCGTATCTGGGGGTCTTGCTAGTGCCTTACCTATGTGAGAGGAAGTTCTTTTAATATTTTGGGATTTTTTACCATGCCCATACGATGGACCTGAATTACGACCGTCTACCTTCGCATTGGTTATATCGTGGCGGATTTAGTTGCTTGACATAGGTAGCCACATAGGTTATTTGCAGGGGTTATTCTGCAGGTACACTAGGTAAGATAAGGTTCGAACAACACACAACCTTTATGGAGGATTACCTCTCCCGGGGGATCTAACTGACTTCGTTGTTAAGCCCACGAGGGCCCTTATAACTGACTTTGATACCTCCAATATTTTGAAGGGAGTCGTAGGCCCCTCTTGGGTGAGGCATACCTACTTTAGTGAGGGGGGCCCTTTTTCAGCCACTATATCTTGTTTGTGTGAATTTTGTCCCTTTTTCTTATTTTGGTGTTCTCTTTGATTATTAGTTGGCCTTAGGATTTTGTATTGTATCATGATTTTTCATTGTTATGGTTAGTGGATCCCCCGTGATTCCCTCAGTTAGCGCTACCTAGCCCATGGTATTTACTCATTCCATGGGGATGAATCCTTGTGTATTTCTAAATGGTACGTCGAATCATGATACTCAACTAATATGTTTGGCCTCTAATAATTTTTCTCTTGGTATGGAAGACATCTTTTCGCACTTTCCATCCTTTGTATTGTCGCCTTATGTGAATCTTAATTTTGTGTCTCGAGGCATGATTCCTCCTTATTCTCCCGCCAGATCCCTTAACCAAATCTTACGGTAGGAGGTTGGAATATTCCTTCTTTGAATCCAATCCTAGCTTCACTTTTCTAGGAGAAAGTTCTCAAATGGGCAGTCATTCTACTTATTAAATCTTGTCCATATATCCTTCTTCCACTATGTTGGTTCCTACAAACTCTTTTCCTATGGAAGATCTCCATCTATTCTCTAGTGTTTCATCTGGGCATAGTAATTTTTATAGTATGGGAAACCCCATTCACATATTTCCTTCATCTAGGGGTAACATATATCCTCACCTGAGTAACCCTTGTCATGTCACTTTCTCTTTGCAATTGTCGTCCTCAGTGACAATGCCCTTACAACCCTTTAGGAATCAGTTTGGAGGAGGATACTATCTTTCCAAACATGGCCATGGTGTATACTAGAACCCTTCTTGGCTCGCAATTTCTCAAAACTAGTATTTCTCGGAACCTTGGTCTCAAATGCCGCAACCAACCACCGCTAATCCATTCACGGCAAGTCATACTGGCACTATATCACCAACCTCTGCTAGTCATGTTGGAGATTGGTCGACAACCTCTACAATTCATGTTAAATACCAACAACCAGCCACTACAATTCATGATGGGGGCACAAATCTAGTCACTGCTAGTCACACTTCACATACATCACCAACCTCTACTATTCATGTTGGATATTCATGACCAACCTCTACTAGTCATGTTGGGGATTCATCACCAATCTCTGCTAGTCATGTTGGGGATTCATCGCCAACCTCTACAAGTCATGTTGGAGATATGATACTAGCCTCTACAAGTAATGTTGGGAGCATGTCACTAGCCATTGCAAGTCATGCTGAGGGAATTCATACGATTGAGAAGAATAGGCATATAAGACATAAGACCAAGTTCCTTTGTAGGATTTTCAAAGGAGATCACCTTACTTATTTTTTCCCTACTACTGTTGTGGTACAAGAAGAGTGGTCCTTGCCTGGGGGCCCTTCAAGTTATGAGTCATATTTGGTTTCCCAACCTTCTTTGGTTGATACAACAGTCATGTTGATGTAATCGTTGGCTAACACCCCTACTATTATAAGGGGTGATGCATCTCTTGAACTTGTTGTCTCACATCATGTTCAAGCAGTGGTTGTGCCAATGCAATCTTCGACCGACACCACTCTTGTTTGTGGGGGTGATGTATCTCTATACCATATGTTTTTGCATCCTATTCAACCAATGATTGAATAAGTGGTCATACTGATGCAATCTTCATTCGATCCCACTCTTCTCTTGGAGAGTGACAAGTCTAAGGAAGTGAAATTGTCGATGTAATCTTCGGTCAATCCCACTCTTTGTTTTGAGGGTGATGCATCCTTCGACCACGTCCTTAGAATTTCTAGTCTTGTACCTTCTGAAAAAGGGATCATTCAACTCTCTTCAAGTACGCTCCCTCCAAGTCCTAGGATGGATTCCTTTTATTGGAATGATCTTGTAGAGCCTTTGTTTCCTTCCTCTACACCCTTCCAGATAAGGGGCATTCTTCGATATATTGTAGATAAGGTAACCTCTGTAAGTATTTTATCCTCCTCGACTTCGAAAGATTTGGGTTTTCCCAAGCTTGTGTCAATTATCTATGAGTTGTTGAATTTTGACATAATTCCTGCATAGGAGCCTTGGCCTCCCCCATCATATGTTTCTTAGAACAACATTCTCGAGTCTTGTTTAAACTATTTTCCAACTCTCTCAAAAAGAGAAAATATTGTCGAGTGAACTTGTCTCTTTCACACTTGTTAATTGGATATGAAAGGATGTCTATTTGGTGTAATTTTAACCCTTTTTCGGACCAAGTAGACTAATTTTGAAAAAAGAATACTCTAGTCACTAGTGGCTAGAAGAGTTCTCATGGGTATTGTTTTATACTTTTTCGGGCCTAGGGGACTAAATTTTCAAAAAAGGACATTTTTTGGAGTTAAGTTGTAATTGCATCTCATCCTCCCACTTTCAGTATTGAGTCTATTGTCTGTTCCTACTTTTGCATTATAATCCTATTATCTCAGCAATTTGCATCATTAGCGAAGAAGAGCCTTGCTTATATCCTTTGCAACTTCACACCTTGTGTTATCACATAAACTTGTCAAAGCCTTAGGGGTTTGTGTTTTCTACCTAAGTCTCTATTTTGCCTGTCTCTCTTCCTTTTGTAGACCCTATCGTAAGGTTTTTTCTTTCGGCTTATAGTTTTCTTCTTTTCCTACCCGAGAGGTGTCAACCCTAAGCCTTTTTGTTTTCCCTAAATTTGAGCGCTTCTCTTTTTACCTCTGTCATTGATCCTCTACTTTCTTGAGCCTTCAACCAGTCATACAAGAAATTGTTCATAGGCTACAGTCATGAGTACCAAGTGCAACACTTGAAGTAGTCTAATATAAAAGAAAATCAAGCGAGCGAGCAGGATCAAATTTTGGCGACAAAGATCCATCTAGTAGATCGGATCGATGACCATCGGGTAATTAGGATCATATAGTTGCACCAAGTTTAGCGTCAAGGATAGGTCCAAAGTCACGAAATGATCAGATTTGTTCATTTTGGAAGGACATGTGGTGCACAATTAACATAAATTGTGATTTCTCGAGTCAGAGAAGTCAAAGAGCAAAGTCTTTGGAACTCGTGAAATGTGAAATTGTGAAAATATCGCAGTCGTTGATCAAAGGAGAGATCTGGACCATTGGATCATCTTTTCTCAATTTCGCGATTCAAGAAAGTAGGAGGGTAGATTCTTGAAGACTCACGACACGCGAAGTCCCGAAATGATCTTGACCGTCCATTCCCAAAAGGCACGTGGCGCAGGATCAACATAGAGAGAGTCGCTTGGGGGGAACTGAAATAAGAAGTGTTGACGGCCCAAGGTCCCAAAATGTTGATGTTCATCAGGGTCGTCTGATGCAAATGGATATGTGTCGCCTGATCCAAGAAATCGCGATTTCGCGACTTAGGGATTTCAGCAGGGATCACAATGAAAACTCGCGAAACACGAAATCCCAAAGCACATAGGAATTAGTTACACGGTCGTAGCCCAGGTTTATATGAAAAGGAGCTGCGCAAAGGATCAAAACGCCTGATTTGGTCACATAGGAAGATCTGCGTGACCTTGAGGTGCCAGAATTGATTTGAAGGAGTCGTAATCTCACCCAGGAAATTCATGGGTGTCAGGCCTCACCCTGATCCTGATATAGTTAGTTAATGGAAATAGGGGAGGTAGTTGAAACCTCATTTCACCCCGTAAATGGAAATCATGGAAGCATCGGCCGTGGAGGAAACATATCAAACTGAGGTCTCCCTGTCAATGAATTTTCCTACAAAACCCATACTGATCTGAGATCGCGTCTAACAGAAGAATGCAAGTGAAAAATAGAAGAATAAGGTGCATACGTGAAGCTTTGAATGAAGTAGACAGGTCACACCCCTGGTGTTGGTAGGTTTCTTTGAGTATAAATACTCAGTTTTGATATTTTGTTAGCGTCGATGGTAGAGAAAATCTCCTGTATTATAAAGTTTTAATGAATCTTTTGGTTTTCTAGTTATGTGTTGTAGCCTGAGACTTCTTGTTTAATAAAAGTCATCTTTCTTACTCCGTCTTATCTGCCTCTGTTACTGAGAGAGTTCATGAATGACTGATTCACATGGATTGTTCTGACTGTATTATGTTGAATGTTTGAATCTAATGTTGTTATGA
>ML796880.1:57159-75677 GCA_009831015.1 Picea engelmannii
ATCAGTTCAAGAATTTGTAAAGGTTGTTAATTGGTTGAGAAAAGCTCCCTATTTTGTAATATTTTGATAACAGGGTTGTTCTTTGTTTTTGTATGAGAGTTGAGACTTTCACATTAATAGAAGTCAGTTTCTTTCATCATCTTGTTTAATCTGTGTTGAAACACTCATGCATGGAGGATCCAGATGAGGGTTGTAGTCGTATTGTAATGTAGGTTTGATTACAGTATTGTTGTGACCAGTTTCAATCGGTTTCTTTGTTATATTGTTTCTTCTTATGTTGAAATGATCGTGCATGGATGATCCGAGCGAGTTGTTGTAGTCGCATAGTAATGTAGATTTTATTATTATCTTACCGTGGTTTATTTCATTGTCTGAAACTTAAGTTCAAGAGTGCTCTTGTGCCCGATTGTTTCTTCACCAAGCTATTTGAAGGCCTGATTTTGATGGAAAACTTGTCCACCTTTCTCACTAAGTCTTCCCCCTTCTAACCTTTAACCTTAAACCAGCAACTGAAGTTAATGCAGAACTTATTTCCTTACGCATTGCTTGTCCATTCTTTGTGTTAAAACATTTTTGTGCTGAGTTTTTTCCATTTTACCTCCACTCATAAACCTACCTCCACAAACATTCCAATGGGTACTGGGCTTATCCTCTTGCAGTCTGAGGGTGACTCTCAGTGCTAACACTCTCAATTAACTAAGTGGATTTTTCAGTTGCAATTGGATCATGTGACAAGTCTGCTTGGGTGGCCACAAGAGATAGTGCAACATCCATGGGAGCTAATGGTTGAAATCCCAACCCCACCTGAAAGGGGTTGTGGTCGGTTGAGATATGTATGGCTCTAATGTAGTTGTGTTGAACACAGGGAAGACTCTCATATCAGGTGCGAGGGTTCTTGGAATTTTACATGCACAAGATGTGCATGATCATTTGATTGACAACCTCAGTTTGGTCATCCATATAGGGTGGAAGGAAGTGGACTTGGTGAGATTGGTGTCCAACAGTGACCAGAGGCTCGACTAGAGTTTGTTGAGGAACCGACTACCCCGATCTGAGATAATGGTTTGTGGGATCCCAAAGTGTACCCACATTTGTTCAAAGAAAATATTGGAAGTGTCCTCCATCGTGATGCTCTTCTTGCAAGAGACCAAAATTG
Organism: Picea engelmannii; assembly: GCA_009831015.1. NCBI lineage: Eukaryota > Viridiplantae > Streptophyta > Pinopsida > Pinales > Pinaceae > Picea > Picea engelmannii. The sequence goes on from ML796880.1 coordinate 58,316, forward strand.
CCATCTTGGAAAAGCGATCAACAAACACAAAAACACAGTCATTTCCTCTCCTGGTGGAAGAGAGGCCCGACATGTAGCCCGTTGAGATGGATTCCCAGAGCATGTCAAGAGTAGGAAGAGGAGTGTACATGCCTTATTTCTTGATGTTCATTTTTTCAATAGCACAGGAAGTTTAGGATTTGATATACTTGATGACATCTTGTTGAAGTTTCATCCAGTAGAAATGTCATTGCAGCACTGCCACTGTCTTTTCCACATCGAAGTTTCCTGCCACCTGAATGTAGTGGGATTCCCAAATAATCTTCACTCACTCACTTGATGGAACACAGAGGTGGCCTAGATGGACCAATAGCCTGTCCTAAATATGGAAATTATTGACAGTTGTGTTGGCACCCAACATCTGGTAGGTGTTGGTGAAGTCGAGATCTGTCCCATAGAGGTGTGACCACCTGAAGGTCTCATGGCCACAAGAGACTATCACTATGGTGAGTGTCGCGATTGGAGGTTGGATGAGGCAATCAAAAACTCAGTTGGTACTTCTTGTTTTATACTTGATGTTGAGGTGGAACAGTTGCCAATATGTGGACTACTTCTTATTTTGTTCATTCTACAATTTTCCTTGTGTCTGCATGAACTACATCAACTTATGATCAATGTGGATGGTTGTCTCCTTTTAAAGAATGTAATTCCTCCACTAGCGGAAGGCTTGCACAATGGAGTACATTTATTTGTCATAATTATGGTAATTATGGATGACATATGATAGTGTCTCACTATGATAGGCCATGAGGTGGCCATACTCAGTGAGGACTATGCCCACAACATAGTGTTATAGAAATATTTTCCTCACCCCATGCAACTTGCTTAGAAGGCCTTTTCCATTTCCCTATGTAGAATTGAAGCCCCCCTTTTTGCAATTCCTAGTGCTAAAAAATATATTTTTCCACATATACGTGCCCTAACGGGTATGTGCCCAAAAATTAAAAATGGTTTCAGGTTTCCATGTCACATCACGAGATCCATGATCCTTGACCTTCCATATATTGGAAATGTTCTGAATCGTCCCTTCAATTCCATTTGAAGGATATAAATGGGCCATATCCAAGCTATGGAAAAGAGGAGAAGAATTCAACTTTGAGAGAAAATTTACTCTGGAGAAATTATTCACTTCATATTGAATTTGCATCCCTTTGTCCTTTTAAGTCTAAACACATTGTTCATCCCCCAAGCTCTTCCCTATTTAATGGAGAACCTCATTGTCTCTCTTATATGATATTTCCTTTGGTGGAGGATTGAAGTGGTGGAGGACCAGCTAGAAGGGACTTAGTTTCTCGGTTTTGAACGTGCTGAGACATAAGTTTTTCATTCATACACTTCTGTTGATTACATTTTAATATAAATACTCTTTTCTCGTCCAATTAATGTCGAATGGGTGCAGACCCAAGAGAATGTCACTTTAACTCAGAATCCTGGACTAGGAAAAACATAAGAAAGTGAGGTCTTGATCTAACTCCAGTCAGGAAGTTGAGTTTAAAATGAGAAGAGGGAATACTTGGTGAGAAAATCTAAGAGTCTTCTATGGACATCCGGTCTTCCAGCGACCTAAGGAAGAAAATCTTCAAGAACAATATCCTCTTGGACCCGAAGCTTCAAACACTAAGATATGCCTAAACAGAATAGTTATAACAACACGATGATCAAACCTATATAACCATGCTACTGTAACAACTCGAATGGATCCTCCAATTCTGAGCTACTTAGTGTAAGAGGGAAAATATAACACAAGAAACTGATTAAAATTGGTGAAAATATTGCAGTGATCAAACCTACATCACAACAACATAACTAACCTAGACTGGATCCTCCAATTCCGAGTGTTTTAACATAGTTGTTTACAAAGATACGGAAAGAAGCTGACTTTCATTAAACAAGAAGTCTCAAATACAAATGCATAACTAGAGGAACCGGTGTCTCATCAAAACTTTACAATACGGGAGCTTAGCTCAACCATCAACACTAACAAAATGGAAAAAATGTCTACATATACTTAGAACTGGATCTATTTTTGAAGGCACAACCATGTCATGAGTTTAAGGCTTTGCATTGATGAGTTTCTCGGTCAGGATGCACATGCAGACGTTGATCAGACTGCCTATGCAGTTTTCTGTCGAACGCGATCTCTATCAGACTGGGATGGCAGTCTTCCTCCGTAATTTGTCCCTTTCTGGCCTCCTATTTAAGGAAGGAGACAATGTCTAACCCACCTTCCTTATTTACATTAACTATTGCATCGGGATCTGAGTGAACAGGGTCAACACACGCACTTGGAAGATGTGGCGGCTTCTTCTTTTTCATTTGTGTTGCGTTGGACCTTTGCGGACGGACCAAGTGGGGGAGACATGGAGGCCAGGAGGAAAATGTGGTGGTATGTAATTGGTTACGGGGGACGCAACGTTACGATAGGGGTGACATGGAAGAGGATGGACATGTGTCAGAAGATAAGAGGGAGGGGTGAAGTGAAAAATAGGTATGACATGGAGGTTAGATGAGGGGCGGCCACATAGACAGTCATGGTGAGAAAAACACTCGGGAAAACGTGGGTGGAAGAGCTCGTGGACGCCAAGGTGTAATGGGATGATGAAGTGACAAGAAGAGGAGAGAGGCAGAGTGGAAGATATATGTCAACGTGAGCTAAAACAATAAACGATGGTGGTAAGTGGTCTACTCGGAGGGGTAGGCGATGGTAAACGGTTTTAGGTTGGGGTGGGGGTCTGAGTTAAAGAGAGGGCGACACATTAGCGGGGGGGCCACCTTTTAAAACCACCAACTCGAACCCCCCCCCTCGTTAAAGGCAGAACGTCGAGGGGGTGGTCCAATATGGTTTCTGCGCCGTAGATCTGGGCGCGTGGATATCAACTGCCCAGATCTATGCACCACTTGGCGTGACGTGCTTGTGCACACAAACTTTGGATAAGTGGGTTTTTGACCCATTTCTTGTCAATTTTTTCGCCAAAGGGGTCCATTTCTTAGGAAAATGCCCACCCCAAATTAAATGTGATAACATAACATACTTTTTATTAGATTTCATTTCTCCATTCATTTCCATCTATTGTGGTTTACCCCATGCCATAGAGTGATTTTCGTCATAACAGAATTGGCGAACATACTGGGGAGGGAATCTTTTTTTTAGGATTTGGAGTGTTTTTCTCTTTTGATTTCTATTAGTTATCTTGAGTTTCTTGTCATCTAATTGCTTGAAAACCTATTTTCATTTTGAGTCTAAGTTTCTTGGCCTTTTCCTTAACCTAGCAGTGTTTCAATACATATACGCAGGTTTTCCCTTGACAGATGCGTACATACGTGAGTTGTCATTCTATAGGGTGCATACATATGCGGTTTTTCCTTAAACAATCGTGTACATCATCCTTGTTTTCTTAATTGTTGAGTTTGGTGTTTGTTGGGTAAGTTTTGATGGTTGTTGAGTCTTCTTGGATGTCTGTCATGACTATTAAGTGCCTGTAGAGTGATAGGAAACCTTTCTTTGGTTGAATTTTAAGAAGGTTTTTCTTTCTCATCATATTTTTCATTAGTTGTCCCTGCATCTGGGGATGGGTGTTTTCTTCTTGATATCCTACTTGGTTTGTCTCTTTTTCTTACAATAGGGTTTATATACCAAGTTGTTGTTCAGTGCTTGCATTTTCATTTCCTTTATATTGAAAATACAAAAATATACACTTTGCATTATGGAATTGGATCTTTTGGGTTCTTATTATTGATCTTGATACATGTATGGAAAGATTTCATCTTATTTGAAATCGCAGAGTTGAATTGAAAATTGCATTTTGAAAAAGCTTATCATTTGTTGAGAATTGAAGTTGGGACTTTGCATTATATTCATATTCATTTCTTTTACTTGTTGAGTCATAACATCATTAGTTTCACGAACACATATTTTGAGTAAACAAAGCCAGTAAAAGTAACACTGATAAATTTAAAATTGATTAGAAATGATTTTATTTTTCAAGGTACACAAACTAGCTTAATATATAGAGCCTTGGAATAGGATTTTGTGAGTAAACTTCTCTAAGGATATTAAACTCAAAATATGTGTCTGAATAAGGGAGTTGTGAAATCCATTATATAATTGGTGATGTCAGGAGTCTCCCCTCACACTGGATTTAAGAACGAGGTTGCGTGAAGTTGGTTGAAGAGATATCCCTCTAATACCTTCTTAGCGTCACAGATATTTCTGGGGATCTATTCGTATCTGGGGGTCTTGCTAGTGCCTTACCTATGTGAGAGGAAGTTCTTTTAATATTTTGGGATTTTTTACCATGCCCATACGATGGACCTGAATTACGACCGTCTACCTTCGCATTGGTTATATCGTGGCGGATTTAGTTGCTTGACATAGGTAGCCACATAGGTTATTTGCAGGGGTTATTCTGCAGGTACACTAGGTAAGATAAGGTTCGAACAACACACAACCTTTATGGAGGATTACCTCTCCCGGGGGATCTAACTGACTTCGTTGTTAAGCCCACGAGGGCCCTTATAACTGACTTTGATACCTCCAATATTTTGAAGGGAGTCGTAGGCCCCTCTTGGGTGAGGCATACCTACTTTAGTGAGGGGGGCCCTTTTTCAGCCACTATATCTTGTTTGTGTGAATTTTGTCCCTTTTTCTTATTTTGGTGTTCTCTTTGATTATTAGTTGGCCTTAGGATTTTGTATTGTATCATGATTTTTCATTGTTATGGTTAGTGGATCCCCCGTGATTCCCTCAGTTAGCGCTACCTAGCCCATGGTATTTACTCATTCCATGGGGATGAATCCTTGTGTATTTCTAAATGGTACGTCGAATCATGATACTCAACTAATATGTTTGGCCTCTAATAATTTTTCTCTTGGTATGGAAGACATCTTTTCGCACTTTCCATCCTTTGTATTGTCGCCTTATGTGAATCTTAATTTTGTGTCTCGAGGCATGATTCCTCCTTATTCTCCCGCCAGATCCCTTAACCAAATCTTACGGTAGGAGGTTGGAATATTCCTTCTTTGAATCCAATCCTAGCTTCACTTTTCTAGGAGAAAGTTCTCAAATGGGCAGTCATTCTACTTATTAAATCTTGTCCATATATCCTTCTTCCACTATGTTGGTTCCTACAAACTCTTTTCCTATGGAAGATCTCCATCTATTCTCTAGTGTTTCATCTGGGCATAGTAATTTTTATAGTATGGGAAACCCCATTCACATATTTCCTTCATCTAGGGGTAACATATATCCTCACCTGAGTAACCCTTGTCATGTCACTTTCTCTTTGCAATTGTCGTCCTCAGTGACAATGCCCTTACAACCCTTTAGGAATCAGTTTGGAGGAGGATACTATCTTTCCAAACATGGCCATGGTGTATACTAGAACCCTTCTTGGCTCGCAATTTCTCAAAACTAGTATTTCTCGGAACCTTGGTCTCAAATGCCGCAACCAACCACCGCTAATCCATTCACGGCAAGTCATACTGGCACTATATCACCAACCTCTGCTAGTCATGTTGGAGATTGGTCGACAACCTCTACAATTCATGTTAAATACCAACAACCAGCCACTACAATTCATGATGGGGGCACAAATCTAGTCACTGCTAGTCACACTTCACATACATCACCAACCTCTACTATTCATGTTGGATATTCATGACCAACCTCTACTAGTCATGTTGGGGATTCATCACCAATCTCTGCTAGTCATGTTGGGGATTCATCGCCAACCTCTACAAGTCATGTTGGAGATATGATACTAGCCTCTACAAGTAATGTTGGGAGCATGTCACTAGCCATTGCAAGTCATGCTGAGGGAATTCATACGATTGAGAAGAATAGGCATATAAGACATAAGACCAAGTTCCTTTGTAGGATTTTCAAAGGAGATCACCTTACTTATTTTTTCCCTACTACTGTTGTGGTACAAGAAGAGTGGTCCTTGCCTGGGGGCCCTTCAAGTTATGAGTCATATTTGGTTTCCCAACCTTCTTTGGTTGATACAACAGTCATGTTGATGTAATCGTTGGCTAACACCCCTACTATTATAAGGGGTGATGCATCTCTTGAACTTGTTGTCTCACATCATGTTCAAGCAGTGGTTGTGCCAATGCAATCTTCGACCGACACCACTCTTGTTTGTGGGGGTGATGTATCTCTATACCATATGTTTTTGCATCCTATTCAACCAATGATTGAATAAGTGGTCATACTGATGCAATCTTCATTCGATCCCACTCTTCTCTTGGAGAGTGACAAGTCTAAGGAAGTGAAATTGTCGATGTAATCTTCGGTCAATCCCACTCTTTGTTTTGAGGGTGATGCATCCTTCGACCACGTCCTTAGAATTTCTAGTCTTGTACCTTCTGAAAAAGGGATCATTCAACTCTCTTCAAGTACGCTCCCTCCAAGTCCTAGGATGGATTCCTTTTATTGGAATGATCTTGTAGAGCCTTTGTTTCCTTCCTCTACACCCTTCCAGATAAGGGGCATTCTTCGATATATTGTAGATAAGGTAACCTCTGTAAGTATTTTATCCTCCTCGACTTCGAAAGATTTGGGTTTTCCCAAGCTTGTGTCAATTATCTATGAGTTGTTGAATTTTGACATAATTCCTGCATAGGAGCCTTGGCCTCCCCCATCATATGTTTCTTAGAACAACATTCTCGAGTCTTGTTTAAACTATTTTCCAACTCTCTCAAAAAGAGAAAATATTGTCGAGTGAACTTGTCTCTTTCACACTTGTTAATTGGATATGAAAGGATGTCTATTTGGTGTAATTTTAACCCTTTTTCGGACCAAGTAGACTAATTTTGAAAAAAGAATACTCTAGTCACTAGTGGCTAGAAGAGTTCTCATGGGTATTGTTTTATACTTTTTCGGGCCTAGGGGACTAAATTTTCAAAAAAGGACATTTTTTGGAGTTAAGTTGTAATTGCATCTCATCCTCCCACTTTCAGTATTGAGTCTATTGTCTGTTCCTACTTTTGCATTATAATCCTATTATCTCAGCAATTTGCATCATTAGCGAAGAAGAGCCTTGCTTATATCCTTTGCAACTTCACACCTTGTGTTATCACATAAACTTGTCAAAGCCTTAGGGGTTTGTGTTTTCTACCTAAGTCTCTATTTTGCCTGTCTCTCTTCCTTTTGTAGACCCTATCGTAAGGTTTTTTCTTTCGGCTTATAGTTTTCTTCTTTTCCTACCCGAGAGGTGTCAACCCTAAGCCTTTTTGTTTTCCCTAAATTTGAGCGCTTCTCTTTTTACCTCTGTCATTGATCCTCTACTTTCTTGAGCCTTCAACCAGTCATACAAGAAATTGTTCATAGGCTACAGTCATGAGTACCAAGTGCAACACTTGAAGTAGTCTAATATAAAAGAAAATCAAGCGAGCGAGCAGGATCAAATTTTGGCGACAAAGATCCATCTAGTAGATCGGATCGATGACCATCGGGTAATTAGGATCATATAGTTGCACCAAGTTTAGCGTCAAGGATAGGTCCAAAGTCACGAAATGATCAGATTTGTTCATTTTGGAAGGACATGTGGTGCACAATTAACATAAATTGTGATTTCTCGAGTCAGAGAAGTCAAAGAGCAAAGTCTTTGGAACTCGTGAAATGTGAAATTGTGAAAATATCGCAGTCGTTGATCAAAGGAGAGATCTGGACCATTGGATCATCTTTTCTCAATTTCGCGATTCAAGAAAGTAGGAGGGTAGATTCTTGAAGACTCACGACACGCGAAGTCCCGAAATGATCTTGACCGTCCATTCCCAAAAGGCACGTGGCGCAGGATCAACATAGAGAGAGTCGCTTGGGGGGAACTGAAATAAGAAGTGTTGACGGCCCAAGGTCCCAAAATGTTGATGTTCATCAGGGTCGTCTGATGCAAATGGATATGTGTCGCCTGATCCAAGAAATCGCGATTTCGCGACTTAGGGATTTCAGCAGGGATCACAATGAAAACTCGCGAAACACGAAATCCCAAAGCACATAGGAATTAGTTACACGGTCGTAGCCCAGGTTTATATGAAAAGGAGCTGCGCAAAGGATCAAAACGCCTGATTTGGTCACATAGGAAGATCTGCGTGACCTTGAGGTGCCAGAATTGATTTGAAGGAGTCGTAATCTCACCCAGGAAATTCATGGGTGTCAGGCCTCACCCTGATCCTGATATAGTTAGTTAATGGAAATAGGGGAGGTAGTTGAAACCTCATTTCACCCCGTAAATGGAAATCATGGAAGCATCGGCCGTGGAGGAAACATATCAAACTGAGGTCTCCCTGTCAATGAATTTTCCTACAAAACCCATACTGATCTGAGATCGCGTCTAACAGAAGAATGCAAGTGAAAAATAGAAGAATAAGGTGCATACGTGAAGCTTTGAATGAAGTAGACAGGTCACACCCCTGGTGTTGGTAGGTTTCTTTGAGTATAAATACTCAGTTTTGATATTTTGTTAGCGTCGATGGTAGAGAAAATCTCCTGTATTATAAAGTTTTAATGAATCTTTTGGTTTTCTAGTTATGTGTTGTAGCCTGAGACTTCTTGTTTAATAAAAGTCATCTTTCTTACTCCGTCTTATCTGCCTCTGTTACTGAGAGAGTTCATGAATGACTGATTCACATGGATTGTTCTGACTGTATTATGTTGAATGTTTGAATCTAATGTTGTTATGATTTCTTTCAGTATCCTTGAAATTTGAATCCAAGAGGACCTTGTGTTTAAGTTTTTCTTCCTTAGGCTGTTGAAAATCCTGATGTTCATGACAGATATCTACATTTTTCTCACCAAAGTCTTCCTCCTACTCACCCTTACTACAACCTACTAACTAAAGTTAAACCAAGACCTCACCTTCTTGTGCATATCAGTCCAGTTTTATGAGTTAAGACGATATTTTCTTGAGATTGCACCCATTTGACATTTTTTATAACCAACTTGTGACATACACTTCTGATGGGTATCGAGCTTACCGCTGTAGAAATCTAGAGGTGAATTCTGGTGATAACATTTATAGCGCCGTTGTCGGGGATGAATTGAATATTTTCTCTAGGATTGAACGATAAATTCCACCGATTCTGAAGGCGCATTAGAACTCAGTACATTGACGATTGCAACTGTGCACCTGGTGACTCCATTGTTACAACTCCACTATTCCAGTTGTGGCTTCCAAAGGCAGAAACACAAGGTCTACTCCACAACTGCCTTTAGCAACACCTGAAGCTAACCCAGAGAAAATTATTAGAAGATGAAAGACCCTTCAGGATGGTACTTCTTCTGATGAACCAGGTATTTCTGATGATTTTCACTATCCTCCTATAGTAGCTCCAGTAGTTGTTTCTCATTTTCCTATTACACCACCTATTGGAGCTTCTAGAAGTTTAAATTTTGGGAGTTTTCCTGCTGATTTCCCCTCTCCCAGTGTCACTACTCCCCCTCCTATTACAATTGTTGCTTTGACAGAGAGGTAAATCTCTGTTCCCTCAAGCCCTGTGGATTTTTCTCTTAATCCTTTATTGTTTCCTTTTTCTCCTAGAAGCACAACACCAACCTCACATGTTCGATCTCCATCTCCTCCTGGTTATTCTCCAATTCAAGTCCAAATGGCAGCTACTAATCATCCTAGGAACAGGATGGCTGAAATATTAGTTGCTAGATACGCCCCTCTAGTTTTACCTCAACCTATGAATGCTCTCCCAGCTACAAATTACCTTAAGTACATTCCCCAGTTCATAGGGGAGGGAGACATGACTGTTGAAGAGCACCTGTCATCCTTTTATAGATTTGCAAAGATTCAGGCCATCGAAAATGAAGATATGTGGATGAGAGTTTTTGTACAGAGTCTTGATGGCAATGTCGGGGATTGGTTTAAGGACTTTCCTCCCAGATCTATTGAAATGATTTCTTCTCTGGATGATGCATTCTTAAGGAACCAGGGGAATAAAAAAGACCTCCTTTATTATATTACATAAATTGGGGCACTTAAGAGAGAGGAGGGGGAATATGTTTTAGAATTTTCAAAGAGATTTAATAAAATGTATAAAAAGATTCCATCCGAAGTTAAGCCAACATAAATCTCTACCAAAATGACTTATGCTAATGCTTTCAGCCCTGACTTTTTCCTCCTGTTGAGAGAAAGAAGAGCTACCTCCTTGGCTCATATGCAAGACGCAACCCTTGAAGCAGAATCCAATATATTGGTAGGTGACCAACTTAGGGGTAAATATAATAGAGATAGGGGAAAGGGTAGGTCTAAAAACCCAACTCGTAGTTCCTCTGTTACCCCCCCTCAAATAGATGAAATGGCCAAGCTGCTAAAATATATTTCTACTAGAATGGAAAAAATCAAATTAGAAGGAAAGAAAAACTACAGAAATCCCCAAAATGATGATAACAGAGGTAACTATAGGAGGCCTAATAATACCCCTCATATTATTCAAAGAGACCAGAGGAACAAAGATAGAGATGATCAGAAAATCCATACCCCTCTCCAAAATAATCTTGTTGTTGAGGAAGAAGAAGGGGATGCAGATCTTGATCCTGAAATCCACTGTCTTAGGGACACCTCCTCTTTTATTCACTTAACTCAGTCTGAATATGAGGAATCTCTCATGGATAGTCAGCTGAATTAGTTAATCAAAGTGGACAAGGCCAATGACAGCCCCAACAGATATAACCTAGGGTCCAAGAAGAAAGAAGGAAATCTTAATTTTCCTGAGAAGCCTACCAGAGCAGAAAATTCTGCCAAAGATGTAGCAAGCACCAGCAAGGAGAAGGAAACACAAAACCCACCACCAATAGCCAAAGGTCCTATCCCAGAGGTAAAAGAAATTTTGAAGCCTCCCTCTTGTTTTAATTTTGAGCATGAGGTTCAGAATATTAGGATATCTGTACCCCTTTCAAAGTTGGTCAAGCATAAAGATTTCAAAAGGAGCCTCTCTAAGTTGTTGATGCTTGAACCCACAATTCATCCCACAGACTCAGTCAATTTGCAACATGAAAATTTGTTGGTATCCCTACATGTTTTTGCTATTTTGAATGAAAAATGACACTTCCTGTAGCTACCTATGCCTCATCCTATAAATATTAATATTTGAGGGTGATTATTCCGTTATAACAAAGATGTTTAATTATTCTTGTTTTACTTTTATCTTGCATTTTCATGCTTGATTCATGACTGTAAGCATGAATCAAGCATTTAAAATTAATTTCTCATTATGACTCTAGCAAATGCTTGGTTGCTAAAAAGTTTATTGTGACTTGTATCTACTTCTTATTCAATATTGGGATGATTTTCCTTTTGCATTTGTTTGAATATCGATATATTACCTATGTTGATTTGCATTTGGAATATAAGCTTGTTCATTTAAATTCTTGATAAATCAACTTTGATATCAAATTTTCGATTTGCATTTGGATTGTAAAAACATATCCATGCATAACCTTTGAAATTCGAGTATACCCATTACATGTCATGGGAATTAAACACACCAGAACCGTATCATGTACGTCATTTTAGCTGGCAGGTAGAATTGACAGGCCTCTCATGATGAACTAAGGTCTTGTGTTATGCTCTGTACTCGAAACGTTCATTACCAAAAACACCCAAATTTCGTGACTTAAACCCTTATGCTTATGTTATGGTCACACTGGTTTGTTGCTAGTTTTGTTTCCATGGTATCATCTCAAACTTGCATCTTTTACTGCTACCTCCTAAGCCCACAATTAGTTTGGGTCACCCTTGCTACAATATGTTTGAACCCTTAATGGCCCCTATCGTCTGAATAGAGCCAAATGGATCTCAAACATTGTTTCTTTATGATGATGTGAGTGAGGATTTGAAGAGACAGAGTTGGGATTCGTTTATTAAGAAGTTCCAGGGGTATAACTTGCAAGTGGACAAATTATTTTCCCTTACATTTGATGGATACAGAGAAAAGGTGGGTGATATTCAGTTGGAGATCACCGAATATTTTTTGAGTGAAGCAACAAGACTCCCTCTCACTGGTCAAAATTGGTTTAAAAATTTGAAATTGGACGAAGTACCCTGGAGTCTTTTTGTCACCTCCAGAAAGATTGATTGTTGTGACAAAGTTATTCTGGTCTCCCTACTCAAGGTTAGATGGCATGGTCTGTTAGTAGTTTTAAAACAATTTATTACCTGTGAAGGCCATTATGGCCTGGTATTCCTTTACCATGTGCGATTTCTCATGCATTTTATTGGCTTCCACCTAAATATGCAGTTTTACCTGCTAAGGAGTTTGTATAAAATGTCGAAGAGATACAAGAAGCATAAACTAGATTCTAGAATTTTTCACCATGGTTTGATTAAATTACTATTGGTTCATCGTTTGAAAACCCTGGGTGATGATTGGGATGCGTTTTTATCTTGAAATGGTTTTGTTACAAAAAATCCTGTAGAAAACCCTGTGATGGATAATCCTATGATAGAAAAACCTCGTGATTTCTCTAGTGACACGCCAGAGTTTTTGGATGAAAACCCTCATGAAGGGGCAGTGCCTGACCAACTTTTATGTAAGCAATAGGATATTAGTTCTGATTTTATTAAAACTCTTGTGCATGAACCGATTTTTCTCCCTAACCCCACTATAAAATCTGACAGCAAAAACCCTCACAAACAATAAAAGAAGAATCAAGCAATTTTAGGGTTTCGTAATAAGAGGGTTGGTCAACTCATTTCAAGGAGTCTGTGTAATAGATCCAAGCCTCATGTGAGCTCGATCGATTCTATCGAGGATTCTGACTCACAATGATCAAAGATCTCACGACTCACAATGAATTGTTGGCAACTGAAAACTGTGAACTCAAAGCCAATGCACAGAGACAAGCGAAGCGTCTAAAAAGGACAAGCAATATTGTTATAAAAAATGCTGACAGTGTAAAGGCCATGATAAATTGTGAGATATCGTGATCCAATTTTTTTTATTAGTTAAATGGTAAGATTGTTTTTTTTTACAGTCATTCTTTATTTGTTGTTTTTCTAATCAATTTGGATCAATTTGGAATTTTGTTACCAATAATAAGAATAGCTACAGAATCGAGAGATTCTGTAGCCAAGTCATTTTTTCATATAAATTTAGAAATTGTTAGTTAATGAAATGTTTAACTTGCTCTCATTTTTTTATTTTTTTTCAGGACATGGTGTATCTAATGCTGATCTTATGGGATAGAGCATGCTCGACTTAGCTGATTAGCTATCTCTTTTTTATTATTTTGTAAATAGGAGAGAACTTTCATAAATTTTGAAGATATAGTTTGATCACGAGTGGCTATAGGCCCTCTATATTTGTAAGTTTTAGATATTTTGAGATCTCATCCTATATTAGAAGATAGGAAGTTTAGTTTTCATAAAATATTTAAATACTCTACATTTTGTAAAGGAAATCATCTTGGCCTAGGGCATAAGATGGATGAGTGATTCCAAGACTTAATGAAACAACATATATGCATTTTGGCTTTAGCCTTTTGTAAATGATGTTTTCATCTATGTTTTGTTAATCCTGATATATTGATAGGTCTGATAGCTTTAGTCTGAATGATCTATTTTGTTTGGGATACATATGTTATAAATATCGTCTATAATTTGTTGTTCTAGATATAAATACTATGACCATATCTCCAATTCAAATGATAGGATCTATCTTTGAATTTTAATTGAATGAGGAAATGCAATAAGTTACACTCAGATTTATCGTGTTGTAATTATGTGAAACTATAAGATCACAAGGTTCAATTTGTGTTTCCTCCTCTGTCATTAAACCTCAACTGCCAATACATGTTTTGAATTTATTTAAAACAGTCATAAAGTCCATTGCTGATTTCTCTCTTGGGCGTTGCAGTTGGATATTCTTCACTCATACAGACGCTTGGATACATCTCACAAACTAACTACAGGTTAGCTCCTTTGTGTTTTTCAATCCTGTCATTTACATATTAATGAAACCAGGATGTTTAGTTCATCTTTTGACTACCTGCACGTCTACGTTTCATAGTTTATTCAATTCAAGATTAGTTAGATTTATAAAGGAAAACATAAAAGATTTAAATGTGCTTTCTTTATCTACTTCTTAAAAGAAAATATTTTCACATTGATTTTGTAAGTTTCGATTAAAAATTACAATTTGTAAATGATGTACATAAATAATATTTGTATGTTTTCTTCTTAAATACACCTACAATAGTTATATTAGAGCATATGTACATATATAATATATAGTATCTAGTAATTAGTCAGTTATTTATTTCTCTTTTTTATTTTCTTTTAGGACTTTAGATTAGCTAACAAAGCCATTAAACCCGTCAGAATGAGTTACACCAAACGACTTGGGTTATTTAGACAACCCCGGACCAGACTCATTCTTCCAGTTGAAGGATGGTCAATTTCACCCACCAAAAAATGGTGCTAGAAGGAGGGCCTGAATACAATTGATGGCACGTGGAAGTCGCAAAACTCCACCCCCACACACTCACTCCCTTGTAGTAACTCAGAGTCATTCTTACAACAATGTTACTTATGAAACAACAACTACCTCGAAAAATAATCCTGAGATTCCCATTGAACCAGTAACACCAAACCCTCAATGGGCTGATGTATAAGAAATTGTTCGTTAGTCACTCTTAAGGACACACAGTGCTTTGGCCCGTATCAGACAACCTGGTAGGCCTCTCAATCAACCTCTAGATTTCTCGAATATCTGAGAGAAACTCAAAGGTAATGGTATACGTTTATATCCCTTAGAATACAATACCACATATTTTGACCATACCCCCACTCTTGGAGTTGGAGTATCTGGTATCCCACCTTCCCCACCTCATTCATCTCCATCTTCCTCAGGAGGAGAATATTCCGACAAAGGCAGTTCTTCATCTAAACCATCTCAACCTTCAACACCACCTACACCCATGGAAAACCAAAACAATCCTACCAGACCATGGCTTGATCAGGATGTCGTGGTTTTTCCTAGACCACAACACCCAGAAAAATGGTTACCTAAATTTGATATGGATTCTAAGCAATCTGTCGAAGATCACATAAATAAATTCATGTTGGACATTAGACTCCAAAGTGTAGAGCATGAAGATGTATTATGTATAATCTTTCCTTATACATTTGAGGGCAATTCTTCTACATGGTATTTCGCCCAACAGCCCCAAACCATTGTCTCTTGGGACAAATTTGAAACCTGTTTCTTAGAAAATTTTGGAGACGATAAAACCCCTGAAGTCTTGGTAATGGAACTCTCTAGTCTAAAAATGAACCCTAAGGAGAAAGTAAAATATTTTAACCAAATATTCCTCACGTTAAAGAATCGAATTCCCGCATATTCAATGCCTGTAGAAAGTCTAATTGTCGCATATTACACCAAAGCCCTACATAATAATATAGCAATTTGGGTTAAAAGGTCTAAAAAGTCTTTATTACTGGAAGACTTCGAGGAGGCAAGACAAATCGAAAAGGAAATATCAATTTTGAAAGACAATATCAAGAATGAAGATGAAATAACTTCATCCTCTAAAAAGAAAATCCAAATCCTTGCAAGGCCTCCCGAAGACAAAAGCCAACCAAAAACTCTGGACTTAGAAAGTTTGCAAAAGGTTGTCCAAATATTATCAAATCAAGTCGCAGACTTTAAGAGATCAGTCGAAGAGGCCTCCTCAAGAAAAGGAAGATATAAACCTCCTTTTAGAAAGCCTTTTCCCCAAAACCGACCAAATCTGACCCCTGAAGGTCTTAATTTTGAAAGTTTACAATATGCTCTGTGAACTATCCTTGAAGCACATGATAACTCTGTCCCTCTTGAAAGTTTTGAAGACATAATTGAGGAAGAAGTAGCTGAAGAAGAAGAGTCATATTCCAATATCTTCGGACATGTTTTTGACAGTATCTTTCAAGCAAAATTTGAAACTGTTCATCCTTACAACACCATAAGCAAAGCACCAAGAAAACTGTCTTTCAAAATGAGTAATAATGTGCCTTCAAAACAATCAAAACAGGTTGAAATAAAATAGATTTTAGCAGCTCCAATTTTAGAATATGACTTGATTGAAGATATGAAAAATCTAAGTGCTAATATCTCTGTTTTCAAACTTTTGAAGTTTCCTCTTATTCTGCAGAAAATGATTCAGAACATTGCAGAAAATAGTAAGAACGACGATCTTAACAACAAGAAAACTACAGAAGTCAGTTCTAAAACAACCCAAAAGATCCCTACTAAAACAACATCTGAAACCCTAGAAAAAAGGGATCTGACTGAAAAAACTGTATCAAATGTAGATAAAATTGTTTCAGGGACAACGACTAAAAATCAACAGAATTCTTGTTAGAAAAACAGGACCAGGAGCAATAAAATAAAACAAATGTGGAAACCAAAACACAAAATATACACAATACAAGAGAGACACAGATTTACGTGGTTCACCCAGTGTGGGCTACGTCCACCAGAGAAATTGCAGGTCCTTCCTTTATTATTATCCAACAAATGAAGGGATACAACCTACAACAAAACCCGCTGTAACTTCCTCTTCTTTCTCTTACAGTCTCCTCTCTCCGAATACAATATTCGCCATCAACCATAGCCGTAATACATTTGCCTCATAAAAGAGGGTTTCCTTCTAGGGAAAAAAACCCTAACATAATCTCTACCGTTAGATCTGCGACCTTATAATGAACGGTCTAGATTTACAATGAAATTACAATATACATTTACAAGGCAATTTTTTCCTTCGGGGGCTTCGGCCCCAAACCCCCACTGGGGGCCCGCTTGCCCCCATACCCCGCAGAGGGGGTACCCCCCCTCTACACTCCCCCACGTGGAAGAGTGTACATACTTATGGGGTGTAAATACTTCATGGGGTATAAACATGACTGAAAGCAAGGACCTATGAATCAGGAAGATAATTAGGCTCCACAACCAACAATCTCCCACTTGGAGACTGATCTCAACAACTCCACCACTGCTGTATATGATGGACTCTGAACCTTCTTGGACTCGAAAAATTTCTCATCTTCATCTTCATTCTTGAAGACCAACTGAAACTGAGCAAGAACTCAGTTTCTCCCTGGTTACTCCCTTTGTTAACATGTCTGCAGGATTTTGGCTAGTGTGTATCTTTTCCAACTTCAATTGTCCATCTTCCAAGGCGAATCGTATGAAGTGGTACCTAAAATATATATGCTTAGTCTTTGAATGGAAGGCTGAGTTCTTTGCAAGGTGAATGTCACTCTGACTGTCACAGTACAACCTGTTGTTCTCCTGCTTCTTTCCCAATTCCTCCATAAACCTCTGTAACCAAATCATC
>ML796880.1:77969-125733 GCA_009831015.1 Picea engelmannii
CTGGAACATGTATTACCTCTTTCAACAACCATTGGTTTCCATTTCGTTGCTTTATTTTTACCTTTCCCATTCCAACAATTTTGCATGGTGCATCATCACCCAAATGAACCTGTCCAAAATCACCTTGAACATAATCTAGAAAACGTTTCCTATGAGGTGTGGCATGAAATGAAGCTCCTGAATCTACTACCCAAGACTCAAAAATATTATCTATAGAAAGAATCAAAGCATCTTGTAGCACATCACCTGTTACATTTGCTTCCTGATTTCTCTCCTGATGTCCATCTCTTTGTGTCTTTGGAGCTCTGCAGTCTTTCTTCAAATGTCCTTTCTTCCCACAAGTCCATCACTCTATCTTTCCAAGTATGGATTTGGATCTACCCTTCCTAGAATTTTCATGGTTCCCTGATCCCTTTCCTCTATCCTTTTGTCTTCCCCTGTTCTCCATGTTCAATGAATTACCTGATGTCTCACTTGTGCTTTTCCGTCGCATTTCCTCACTAAGGATAACACCAACAACATCATCAAATTTTAAAGTATTTGAACCAGAGACATAGTTACTTAAAACCATGACCAAGCTGTTCTAACTTTCTGGCAATGAGCACAAGATTAGAAGAGCCCTTACCTCATCATCAAAGTCCACTTTTACAGAACTTAGTTGATTAGTAACCCTATTAAATTCATTTAAATGATCTGCAACAGAACCACCTTCTAACATCTTCATATTAAATAATCTCTTCATTAGAAATACCTTATTGGACGCTGAGAGTTTTTCATACAATTTGGCCAATGCATCCATCAAACCCTTCGTTGTCTTTTCTTTGGAAATATTGAAAGCCACCGACACTGCCAGGCTCAGCCATATTGTTCCTAGAGCCTTTCTGTCAAGAATCTCCCATTCTTCGTCCTTCATGGCCATCGGCTTCTTTGCTACTCCACCCAATGGTAGGAATAGATCCTTCTGATATAAATAATCTTCCATCCGCATCTTCCATAACTGGTAGTTTTGGCCGTTAAATTTCTCGACCCTAAACTTTCCATCTTCTGACATTGCTCCCACTTGAACCAGGAACCCTCTTTTCCTGCGAGTTACCTTTCACTCTGATACCAATTGTTAGAAAAATAGGGCCGAGAGCAATAAAATAAAACAAATGCGGAAAATAAAACACAAAATATACACAATACAAGAGAGACACAGATTTACGTGGTTCACCCAGTGTGGGCTACGTCCACCAGAGAAATTGCAGGTCCTTCCTTTATTATTATCCAACAAATGAAGGGATACAACCTGCATCAAAACCTACTGTAACTTCCTCTTCTTTCTCTTACAGTATCCTCTCTCAGAATACAATATTCGCCATCAACCATAGCCGCAATAAATTTCCCTCATAAAAGAGGGTTGCCTTCTAGGGAAAAAAACCCTAACATAATCTCTACCATTAGAGCTGCGACCTTATAATGAACGGTCTAGATTTACAATGAAATTACAATATACATTTACAAGGAAATTTTTTTCCTTCGGGGGCTTTTCCCCCGAACCCCCACTGGGGGCCTGCTTGCCCCCAAATCCCCTAGCTGGGCTATAGCCCCCCTCCCCCGACCCTGCAGAGGGGGTACCCCCCCTCTGCACTCCCTCGCGTGAAAGAGTGTACATAGTTCTGGGGTGTAAATACTTCATGGGGTAAAAACATGGCTGAAAGCAAGGACCTCTGAATCAGGCTCCATAACCAACAATTCTGTTGTTAATACTCATAAGAATGTCCCACCTTTCTTATTAACTTTTGAAATTTTTAATAGAAATTTACATACTTGCATAGTGGATTCCAGCGCATCATCGAATGTGATGCCATTATCTATTTGCCAAAAAATTAATGTAGAAGTTCAACCTTCTAGTCTTAAAATCATTCAGCTCGATCGAACGAACGTTAAGGTAATCGATGAACTAAAGAATGTTATGATTAGGTTATCTTCTAATCCTAAGGTTCATCAAATTATTGACATCATCGTTGTTGATATCCCTGAATTCTATGGTTTTTTCTTGAGCAGAGATTAGTCTAAGCAGCTGCATGGGTACTTTTCCACAGATTGGTCTCATTTGTGGTTACCATAAAGTGGGCAGCCAAATAAAATTAGGATAAACTGTGAACGCTATCTGAAGCATACCGTGACAGATATGAATGATCTGAATGAACCTTTTACTGCATCCACTAATTCATTCGAAATGCAGGGAATGAACACTTTCTTAGGTAACTTCATGACCGCAATTTCCCCCATCACTGATCTAGAGCAACAATCAAAGATCATGCCCTGTACTCAGTCAGAAGCTCTACCAAATGTGTCAAACACTGTCGATGAAGCTCAGATATGGTCACTTTACTTCGATGGATCCAAATCCAAAGAAGGAGCTAGTGCAGGATGTGTACTCATCGACTCGATAGGTAATAAAACTTTCATCGTCTGTCGATTAGAGTTCGAATGCACTAATAACACTACCAAATATGAAGCACTTCTACAAGGGCTTAAGAAAGATTTGGATATGGATGTAAAAAATTTAATAGTGTTCGATGATTCAAAGATAGTGGTCAGACAAGTAAGAAACTCCATACACTGTTTGTCACCACATCTGAGAAGTTACCAAACCAAGGTATGGAGTTTGATACAAAAAGTCTTAGGATTTAACATCAATTCCATTCATAGATTAAGTAATTAAGCCCCTTCCTTGATGAGTCCTGATTTCTCACAAGATTTCACTCTTTACACTTCCGCCTCCGACCGATCTTATGTTGTTGTGTTAACCCAAAAGAATATTGAAAGTAATGAAATACCTGCTACTTTCATGAGCTCAGTTTTCAAATTAGCAGAGCTTAACTACCCAATTGTAGATCAATAGGCTTATGTTGTTTTTAAACCAGTGAAACACTTCCGATCATATTTGCTGAAATCCAAAACTAAAGTCATTGTTCCTTATCGTGTTGTCAGAAACTTGTTAGTACAAAAGGAATTGGGTGAAAAACAGGCAAACTGGATGACTTCATTACAAGAGTATGACCTCGAAATAACTCCTGCACAAATTGTTAGAAGTCAAGGCCTATGTAAACTAGTTGTTGATTGAGTTAAAGAATAGGAAAGTCAAATCAATTCCTTCACTGTAAATCAACATGACAGAAAACAAATCAGTTGTACACAAGTTGTTGCTAATTCTTGGTTGTATGACATTAAGTTTTATTTAACACACAGTTTTTTTCCTCGTCATCTTGATCCAAAAAAGAGAAGAGCATTAAAACTAAAATCTGCACCTTTCCAGTTGATAAACGACGTATTATTTTGAAAGAATTTTGATAGTGTTCTCATGCGTTGTTTGGAAAAAGACGAAGCATAGAAAGTATTATATGAACTTCATGCTGGTGAGGCTGGTGGGAACTTCAGTGGAGACACCGCTACTCAAAAAGTATTAAGAGTTGGGTACTATTGGCCCACGTTATTCAAAGATTCCCATGCCTTATGTCGTAAATGTACAATATGCCAAAAGGCTGTTGGACGAGTAAAAAAGGCAACATTCCCTTTGCAACCTGTTTCAGTAGATTCACCTTTTCAGTAGTGGGGTCTCAACATCATAGGGCCAATCAACCCCACTTCTTCACAACAACATAAATACATCATTACATCAACGGATTATTTCACCAGGTGGTCCGAGGTTGCACCGCTGAAAGTGGTAAACACTAATAAGGTAATATCTTTCCTTAACTCGAATATCATTACTAGATTCAGCATTCTTGAATGTTTGATCTTCTATAATGATTCTTAATTTTCATCCATCGATATGAGTGTTTTTTCTTTAGAAAAAAGGATCAAACTGAAATATTCTACCACCTATTAACCCCAAGGAAATGACCTAGCAGAGTCAATGAATAAAAACTTGATAAAAATCATCAAGAGGACAGTTTCTGAAAACCACAAAAGTTGGCACAACACACTTTTTAATGTAGTCTGGGCTGATAGGGTGACACCAAAAAACTCTGTTGGTAATTATACTTTCTTCCTTGTCTACGGAAGAGAAGCAATTCTCCCTCCTCATGTTATGCTTCCCTCTCTGCAATTATCGCAGAAAGTTCAAGAAGATGAATGCCCTCCTCTTGAAAGTCGAATTAAGGCCTTGTTGAAACTAGAACAAGCAAGAACGCAAGAAAAGGAGAGGCTGGATCAACATCAATAGATTGTGAAAGGATGGTTTGATTCAAACTCTTCTTCGGATAGAAAATTTGAGGTAGGAAACTTGGTCCTCAAATGGGATAAACCTCATGAAGGAAAAGGAGAACACACCAAGTTCTAGAACCTGTGGTTTGGGCCTTTCGTAATTGCTGAAAAATTAGGTCCCATCTCTTTCCATCTACATAGTTTGGAGGGACAACAAGACACCTTCTTGGTGAATGGCCAAGCTCTCAAAAGGTATTTTTCTTGATGTTTCCAGACCCACCTTTGTACATAATTTTTCTTTTTTGATTTACTTTTGTTTTCTGGTTTTTGGTTCTTTTCATTTTGCGTGTTTTTGTTGCTTTCTGGTTAAACTTATGTCTGTGTCACCTTTTAGTTCATGAAGGGAAACTAGAATTCATCATTATTGAAGCAATATTAAAGGTCTGTCAGAGCATCAATGCTGTAAATTCCTGAAATGCAGACTAGATAAAGAAATTTTATGTTCATAATAGGTTTCATGGTTTCACTTTATAATTATGAGCAGACATGACCATCATTAAATCTCTTTACATTGTCCCTGTTTTAAACAAAATAACTCAAGTATGCCTTCCTGTCCTTGAAAAATTAGTCTCATTAGAAAAATAATTTCAGAGCATAATGAAGGTTATTAAGCGATAAATTAAAGGCTGTACAATATCAAGTGTTCTAAAAACTGAAATTTTTCAGCATCACCCCGCTCTTCTGAATATCATTAAATTTATGTCAAAATTGTAAATAATTTCCATAGAGTTGTGGGAAGTGTCTGTAAACCCATCGAGATACTGAACAAGTCTGCTGGTAGCAGGTAAATTCATACATGATTCCAAGACAACTTCATCGAGGTGCTAAACAGGTCTGCCGGCGGAGAAGCGATGTCAGGTTCAAGAAAATTATCAGGTATAAATTTTTATACTGGTCATAAGTGCCCTTCATTTTGTATTGAAAATTCTTGGACAGGGTAGAAGCGTTAGAGTGGGGTAATTGACATCCATTTGGAGGCTATGGACACTTGCTGGCAGCAATGGACCTGTCAACAATATCGGAGCCACTGGCTTGAATATCGTTGCTCTCATAATTAAAATTTGTCACTGGATTTCATCTGAACAGTAAAACATCTGAAGCTGGACTGTATGATGATTGTTGAAATTTGATTGAGATGCTTGATTTCCTTTAGTTTTTGTTCGATTTTTAATCATTCTAATCAGTCCTAACATGAGCTTGTTGGTGATGCAGAGACAACTGCTTCTCCCAGTAAGTCACCACTGTTGGCAACCCTACATGTTTTTTCTATTTTGAATGACAAATGACACCTCCAGTAGCTTCCTACGCCTCATCCTGTAAATATTACTATTTGAGGGTGATTATTCATTTATAAAAAATATCTCTGATTATTCTTCTTTTACTTTTATCTTGTGTTTTCATGCTTGATTCATGACTGTAAGCATGAATCAAGCATTTAAACTTAATTTCTCATTATGACTCTATCAAATGCTTGGTTGCTAAAAAGTTCATTGTGACTTGTATCTACTTCTTATTCAATATTGGGATGATTTTCCTTTTGCATTTGTTTGAATATCGATATATTACCTATGTTGATTTGCATTTGGAATATAAGCTTGTTCATTTAAATTCTTGATAAATCAACTTTGATATCAAATTTTTTATTCGCATTTGGATTGTAAAAACATATCCATTCCTAACCTTTGCAAATTGAGTATACCCATTACATGTCATGGGAATTAAACACACCAGAACTGTATCCTATATGTCGTTTTAGCTGGAACGTAGAATTGACAGGCCTCTCATGACGAACTAAGGTCTTGTTTTATGCTCTGTACTCGAAACGTTCATTACCTGAAATGCCTGAATTTCGTGACTTAAACCCTTATGCTTATGTTATGGTTGCACTAGTGTGTTTCTAGTTTTGTTTCCATGGTATTAGCTCAGAATTGCCTCTTTTACTGCTACCTCCTAAGCCCACAGTTAGTTCGGGTCTCCCCTATTACAATCTGTTCAAACCCTTAATGTTCCATGTCATCCGAATAGAGACAAATGGCTCTCAAACATTGTTTCTTTATGATGATGCGAGTGAGGATCTGAAGATCCAGGGTTGCGATTCATTTATTAAGAAGTTCCAGGGATACAACTTGCAAGTGGCCAAAGAATTTGCCCTTACATTTGATGGATATAGAGAAAAGGTGGGTGATATTCAGTTGGAGATCACCGAAGATTTTCTGAGTGAAGCAACAGGACTCCCTCTCACTGGTCAAAAGTGTTTTAAAAATTCAAAATTGGACGAAGTACCCTGGAGTCTTTTCCTCACCTCCAGAATGATTGACTGTTGTGACAAAGGTATTTCGGTCTCCCTACTCAAGGTTAGATGGCATGGTCTATTAGCAGTTTTAAAACAATTTATTACCTGTGAAGGCCATTATAGCTTGGTTTTCCTTTACCATGTGCGATTTCTCATGCATTTTATTGGCTTCTGTTAGCAAATATTTAACAGACAACGAATGGCATAAGTATAGGAAGAATGTACAGAGGACTGTTGGCATGTTTTACAGGCAGCGTATACTTGTCATTGATGGCAAGTACAGTAGTGATGATGGCTTGAGTACAACAATGATGATCAATGGTGCAGTGATAATCGGGGAAGAGCAACAACCGTGTTCGTTGGATCTTTTCCAGAATTCCCGATGGTCGTCAGATCTGAATAAGAGCATGCTGAAGAGGTAGGCCTGTAAGGTTTGAGAAGCATTTCTGTTCGTTGGATCCCCTTCAAATTCCCAATAGAACGAGGGTCGTCAGATCTGAATGTAGACAAGAAGAGCGCACTGAAGAGGAGGATAGATCTCAGACGCTAGATCCAAGCGCAGGACCCGACCATCATTGGATCAAGGATAACCTGCGCGATCTTTAAAGTACAAGGAGAAGTGGGTGTACAAAATTCTGAAATAAGGAGGACTGTCCATTTACGGGTAGGACACGTGGGGATAGATCGTTAGTTTGCTGACTGGAGAGTCAAAGGAACGATGTTCCCTAACCTCTTGAAATCACGATATGTGAAATCTCAATTTAATCTCAGTCGTTAGATTAAAGTTGAATCTAGACCGTTGATTCCAGTCCATGCCAGAGTTTCAGGGATCGAGAGTTGGAGATGTCAAGTAATATCATCCACATGAATCCCGATTTTGCGTTATGCAAAATCGCGACTTAATCGCAGCTGTTGAATCAAGATCAGATCTGGACCATTGATTCCAGTCCATGTCGGAGTTTTGAGGATCGAGAGTTGGAGATGTCAAGTAATATCATCCACAGGAATCCCGATTTCACGATATGCAAAATCATGACTTAATTGCAACCGTTGAATCAAGATCAGATCTGAACCGTTGATCCAACTCCATATCGGAGTTTCGCGAATCGCAACATGGAGAGACAAGGAACAATGCAACAAGAATTTCAAAATCGCGATCTAATCGTGACCATTGAATCAAGATTGAATCTGGACCGTTGAACCAAGCCCATTTCAGGGTTTTGAGGATCGAGTGTTGGAGATGTCAAAGAATATTAACATCAAGAATCTCGATATCGCGATATGCGAAATTGTGACGTAATTGCAACCGTCAGATCAAGATGTGATATGGACTGTTGATACGACTCCATTACGGATTTTCGTGGATCGAGACTTTGAAGTGACAAAAACACTGAATGTCAAGAGTGTTGAAATCGCGATGTGTGAAATCTCGACTAAATCTGAACCGTCAGATCAAGATATGATCTGGACCGTTGATCCGACTTCTTTACGGAGTTTCGTGGATCAGGATTTGCAAGTGACAAGAACATTGAACATCAGGTATGTTGAAATCGCGATATGCAAAATCGCAGAATGATCTGAACCATCAGATCAAGTGTTGATCAGAGGGTTATTGTTCTCTCTCACAGTTAACTCCTCAGTTTCGCATCTGTTAGTGAAATAGACTCATGATTACCGATTAGTTGGTGTTTCAGTTGTTGAGACAGTTGTCTCCCTTTTGCCTAAGGAGATGGGAAGTTGAACCGACGTGAGTGTGTAGAAAAGAAAATGAGACAGACAACGTGAGGTTAGTTGTTCTGTATG
Source organism: Picea engelmannii (assembly GCA_009831015.1). Lineage (NCBI taxonomy): Eukaryota > Viridiplantae > Streptophyta > Pinopsida > Pinales > Pinaceae > Picea > Picea engelmannii. Next base: position 86,320 of record ML796880.1, read on the forward strand.
AGAAATGAATAAAACTGTAAGAAAGGGAAGATCAGATAGTGCAGAGTGAGATGGAGAATATGCACAGTGTGAGATGAAACTCAGGGAAGAGTAACTGAAGATGAAGAAAACTTGAATCTGAGCATAATTACAGAAGAAGTTGATGCAGAGCGGACTTGCAGAACAGACAGAGGAAGAAATGAATTGCAAAATAGTTAGAAGATGACCAGATGTACAGAACAAAGAAAGATTGGTAAGAATTGATGTATCTGTGTAGTTGAATGTTTATTTGTTCATTTATGTTCTAGGGAGGTTGGGAGGTGCTCGGGAGGACTGTTTTCCTCAGAGGTTCAAGTGAGAGCTTGAACACAGGAAGTTGTAGCTTCCATCTGGTTGCAGCCAGAGAAACCACGGTGGCAGGGTGGTGCAAGGGAGAACAAGTGTTCTCTGTTATACAGGTTGGAGCATGTGTAACTAGAAGTTGGTGCTTCTATCCAGTTGGTGCTGGAACATTAAGGGAGTTGGTGCTTCCTTCTAGTGGGTGCTAGAGAAACCAGAGAGTTGGTGCTCTCAAACAAGTTGCATCTTGTAAAACAGAGGTAGAAGCCTCACATTGAGTCGGTGCTCAATTATAGATGATGTACAGAACTTAAAATACTTCCTATCATTTCGAAGAAGAAGAGGTTTTCTTCCTTTATGGGTTTCCTCGTGAAAAATCTGTCTCTGTGTATACCTTATGTGTGACTGATGCTCTTTACTTTTATTGTCCATATGCTGTATATTGTTGATGATCACTTGAAGAAAGATTAATAATTTTTTAATAGACTTAATATTGTTTAAGCTCAATTACCACTGATTCACCCCCCCCCCCTCTTAGTTGTCTTAGTAATTTCAATATCTTCCACCTAAATATGTCATTTTACCTACTAAGGCATTTGTATAAAATGTCGAAGAGATACAAGAAGTAGAACCTAGATTCTAGCCTTTTTCACCATGGTTTGATTAAATTACTGTTGTTTCATCGTTTGAAAACCCTGGGTGATGATTGGGACGGGTTTTTAGCTTGAAATGGTTTTGTTACAAAAAATCCTGTAGAAACCCCTGTGATGGATAAGCCTATGATAGAAAAACCTCTTGATTTCTCAAGTGATACGCCAGAGTTTTTGGATGAAAACCCTCGTGAAGGGGAAGTTCCCAATCAGATTTTATGTAAGAAACATGATATTAGTTGTGAGTTTATTAAAACTCCTGTGCATGAACCGATTGTTTTCCCTAACCCTACTGTAAAATCTGACAGTAAAAACCCTCGCAAACAGTCAAAGAAGAATCAAGAAATGTTAGGGTTTCATAATAAGAGGGTTGGTCGACTCATTTCAAGGAGTCTGCGTAATATATCCAAGCCTCATGTGAGCTTGATTGATTCGATCGAGATCCATGAGGATTCCGACTATGAGATTGAAAGGTTTCTAGCATAGGAAGATACGAATTGTTACGAACCAGACCAACCATTCGATTATGTCAATAATATCCCACCGTGTCTAAAAGATAGCAAGGGGTTTATAGGTATTAATCTCGGTCAAAGGCCGACAGTGGGTAGCATTGATGTTTTAACACACAATTATACGCTTCCTCAACAGATCGCCCCTGCTGTACATTGCGAAGTTTGCTTGCATTGGATAGGGAAGCACTATACAGACATCCCCATTCTCCAAGCAAGGATCAAATCTCTCACAACTGACAATGAATTGTTGGCAAATGAAAAATGTGAACTCAAGGCCAATGCACAGAGACAAGAAAAGCGTCTAAAAAGGATAGGAAATATTGTTATAAAAAATGTTGACAGCGTAAAGGCCGTGATAAATTCTGAGATATCCTGATCCAATTTTTGTTATTAGTTAAATGGTAAGATTGATTTTTGTTACAATCATGCTTTATTTATTTTTTTTCTAATCAATTTGGATCAATTTGGATTTATGTTATCAATAATAAGACTAGCTACAGAATCGAGAGATTTTGTAGCCAAGTCATTTTTTCATATAAATTTAGAAATTGTTAGTTAATGACATGTTTAACTTGCTCTCATTTCGGTTTTTTTTCCAGGACATGGTGTATCTAATTCTGATCTTATGGGATGGAGCATGCTCGACTTAGCTGATTAGCTATCTCTTTTTGCTTATTTTTTAAATAGGAGAGAACTTTCATAAATTTTGAAGATATAGTTTGATCATGAGTGGCTCTAGGACCTCTATATTTGTAAGTTTTAGATCTTTAGAGATATGATCCTATCTTAGAAGATACAAATTTTAGTTTTCATAAACTCTTTAAATACTCTACATTTTGTAAAGGAAATCATCTTGGCCTAGGGCAGAAGATGGACAAGTGATTCCAAGACTTAATGAAACAACATATATGCATTTTGGCTTTAGCCTTTTGTAAATGATGTTTTCATCTATGTTTTGTTAATCCTGATATACTGATAGGTCTGATAGCTTTAGATTGCATGATCTATTGTGTTTGGGATACATATGTTATAAATATTGTCTATAATTTGTTGTTTCAGATATAAATACTGTGATCATATATCCAATTCAAATGATAGGATTAATCTTTGAATTTTAATTGAATGACGAAATGCAATAAGTTACACTCAAATTTATCGTGTTGTAATTATGTGCAACTATAAGATCACAGGGTTCAATTTTTGTTTCCTCCTCTGTCATTAAACCTCAATTGCCAATACATGTTTTGAATTTATTTAAAACAGTCATAAAGTCCATTGTATATTTCTCTCTTGGGCGTGGCAGTTGGATATTCTTCACTCATACAGACATTTGGATACATCTCACAAACTAACTACAGGTTATCTCCTTTGTGTTTTTCAATCCTGTCATTTACATATTGATGAAACCAGGATGTTTAGTTCAGCTTTTGACTACCTGCACATCTGTGTTTCATAGTTTATTCAATTCAAGATTAGTTATATTTATAAAGGAAAACAGAAAAGATTTAAATGTGCTTTCTTTATCTACTTCTTAAAAGAAATTATTTTCGCATTGATTTCGTAAGTTTCGATTTAAAATTGCAATTTGTAAATGATATACATAAATGATATTTGTATTTTTTCTGCTTAAATACACCTATAATAGTTATATTAGAGCATATGTACATATATAATATATAGTATCTAGTAATAAGTCAGTTATTTATTTCTCTTGTTTATTTTCTTTTAGGACTTTAGATTGGCTAACAGAGCCATTAAACTCGTCAGAACGAGTTACACCAAAGAGCTTGGGTTATTTAGACAACCTCAGAATGGACGCATTCTTCCAGTTGACGGATGGTCAAGTTTGCCTGCCAACAAATGGCGCTAGAAGGAGGTCTTGAATACAATTGATCGCACGTGGAAGTCACAAAACTCCACCCCTACACACTCTCTCCCCTATAGTAACTTGGAGTCATTCTAACAACAATGTTACTTGTGAAACAAAAACTACCTCGAACAAATATCTTGAGATTCTCGTTGAACTAGTAACACCAAACCCTCAAGGGGTCGACGTACAATAAATTGTTCATCAGACACTTTTAAGGACACACAATGCTTTAGCCTATATCAGACAACCTGGTAGGCCTCTCAATCAATCTCTAGATTTATCGGATATCCAAGAGAAATTCGAAGGCATTGGTCTACGTTTAGATCCCTTGGGAGACAATACCACAGATTTTGACCATACCCCCACTCTTGGAGTTGGTGGATCTGGTATCCCACCTTCCCCACCTCATTCATCTCCATCCTCCTCAGGAGGAGAATCTTTCGACGAAGGCAGTTCTTCGTTTGAACCATATCAGCCTTCAACACCAACTACACCCATGGCCAACCAAAACAATCCCACCATACCATGGCTTGATCAGGATATCGTGGTTGTTCCTGGACGAGAACACCCATTGCCAAAACACCCAGAAAAATGGTTACCTAAATGTGATATGGATTCTAAGCAATCTGTCGAAGATCACATAAAGAAATTCATGTTGGCCATTAGACTCCGAAGTGTAGAGCATGAATATGTAGTATGTATGCTCTTTTCTTATACATTTTAGGGCAATTCCTCTACATGGTATTTCGCCCAATAGCCCCAAACCATTGTCTCTTGGGACAAATTCGAAACCTGTTTCTTAGAACAGTTTGGAGATGATAAAACCCTTGAAGTCTTGGTAATGGAAATCTCCAGCCTAAAAATGAACCCTAAGGAGAAAGAAAAATATTTTAACCAAAGATTCCTCACGTTAAATAATCAAATTCCCGTAGATTCAATGCCTGCAGAAAGTCTAATTGTCACATATTACACCAAATACCTACATAATAATAAAGAAATTTGGGTTAAAAGGTCTAAAAAGTCCTTATTACTGGAGGCCTTCGAGGAGGCAAGCCAAATCGAAAAGGACATATTAAGTTTGAAATACAATCTCAATAATGAAGCTAAAACAACTTCATCCTCTAAAAAGAAAATCGAAATCCTTGCAAGGCCTCCCCAAGCCAAAAGCCAACCAGAAATTCTGGACTTAGAAAGTTTGCAAAAGGTTGTCCAAAGATTGTCGAATCAAGTCATAGACTTGAAGAGATCGGCTGAAGAGGCATCCTCAAGAAAAGGAAGCTATAAACCTCCTTTTAGAAATCCTTTTCCCCCAAATCGGCTAAATCCAACCCTTGAAGGTCTTAATTTTGAAATTTTACAATACATTCTGCAAACTATCCTTGAAGCACATGATAACTCTATGTCTCCTGAAAGTTCTGAAGACATAATTGAGGAAGAAGTAACCGAAGAAAAGGAGTCATCTGCCAATATATTCAGACATTTTTCTGACAATATCTTTCAAGAAAACTTTGAAACTGTTCTTCCTTACAACACTATAAGCAAAACACAAAGCAAACCGTCTTCCGAAATGAGTAATAATGTGCCTTCAAACCAATCAAAACAAGATGAAATAAAACAAAATTTGGAAGCTCCAGTTTTAGAATATGACTTGATTGAATGTCTGAAAAAACTAAGGGCTAATATCTTTGTTTTCGAACCTTTGAAATTTCCTCTTATTCTGCAGAAAATGCTTCAGAACATCGCATAAAATAGTAAGAATGACGATATTAACAACAAGAAAACTGCAGAAGTCAGTTCTAAAACAACCCAAAAGATCCCTACTAAAACGACATCTAAACCCTAATATAAAAGGGATCTGACTGAAAAAACTGTATCAAATGTAGATTAAATTCTTTCAAGGACAACGACTAAAAATCAATAGAATTCTAATATTAATACTCGTAAGAATGTCCCACCTTTCTTATTAACTTTTGAAATTTTAAATAGAAATGTACATAATTGCATGGTGGATTCCAACGCATCATCAAATGTGATGCCTTTATCTATTTTCCAAAAAATTAACGCAGAAGCTCTGCCTTCTAGTCTTAAAATCATTTAGCTCGATCGAACAAACATTAAGGTAATTGGTGAACTGAAGAATGTTCTGATTAGGTTATCTTCTAATCCTAAGGTTCATCAAATTATTGACATCATCATTGTTGACATCCCTGAAGTCTATGGTTTTTTCTTGAGCTGAGATTGGTCCGAGCAACTGCATGGGTACTTTGCCATAGATTGGTCTATTTGTGGTTACCAAAGAATGGGCAGCCAAATAAAATTAGGATAAACTGTGAACGCTATCTGAAGCATACCGTGACAGATCTGAATGATCTAAATAAACCTTTTACTACATCCACTAATTCATTCGAAATGCAGGGAATGAACACTTTCTTCAGTAACTTCATGACCTAAATTTCCCCCATCACCGATCTGGAGCAACAATCAGAGCTCATGACCTGTACTCAGTCAGCAACTCTGCCAAATGTGCCAAACACTATCGACAAAGCTCAGATATGGTCACTTTACTTCGATGGATCCAAATCCAAAGAAGGATCTGGTGCAGGATGTGTACTCATCGACCCAGTAGGTAATAAAACTTTCAATGCTTGTCGATTAGAGGTTGAATGCACTAATAACACTGCTAAATACGAAGCACTTCTACAAGGGCTTAAGAAATCTTTGGATATGGATGTAAAAAATTTAATAGTGTTCAGTGATTCGAAGATATTGGTCAGATAGGTAAGAAACTCCATACACTGTTTGTCACCGCATCTGAGAAGTTACCAAACCAAGGTATGGATTTTCATGATACATAAAATTTTATCATTTAACATCAATTCCACTCCTAGATTAAGTAATTCTGAGGTTGACCTATTGGCTAATGTCACTTCTCAAATTTTTCCAGTTGAAGGTCTCTCTCTGAATTCATTTTCGATTGAATTATTGTTCAGGCCATCGATCCCAAACAGCATCACCAATTGGAGAGTCTTCAACGACGATCACTAGATCATCAACTTCTTGCATATGGAGGACACTTTCCAAGGTGAAATCATCAATGAAGGCACTCACGATGAAAACCTTCGCAACTTCATGGTAATATCAGATCCTAGATCTCCTGAATCAATGCATGATTTGGTAAACTCTATTCCCAGATCTGTTGTAAGACTAGAAAAGTTTTATGATTTACATGATAAATTTAGAAGGTCAGTCAATTGTAATATGAACAATTCTTCCTTGACTTATGAGATAGTAAATTTAGGAACTAAGGATAATCCTCAAAATATCAATTTGGGAACGGGGTGATCCAAGCAAGAATGATCTGCTTTTATCAAACTATTTAAAGAATTTAAAGACGTTTTTTCCTGGAGATATGATGATTTAAAAACATTTGATCCTAAAATAATACAACATATCATCCCCATGAAACCACAAACTCAATCTTTTCAGCAAAAAATATAAAAGATGCACCCCAAATTGGAACCCACTGTCAAGAAAGAACTGAACAAATTATTAAATGCAAAGATTATCTTTCCCGTAAGGCACACACAATGGGTGTCTAATCTAGTCCCTGTAAGGAAGAAAAGTGGTGAAATTCGACTCTATGTCGATTTTCATAACCTAAGTCGAGCCTCTGACAAAGACAATTATCTCATTCCTCCAATGGAACAAATTATTCAACAGGCATCTAGTTCTGAAAGACTGTCACTGTTAGATGGTTTTTCGGGATACAACTAAGTCCTCATGTCTCCATTAGACCAATTAAAAACCACTTTTTGTACTCCCTGGGGCACTTATGCCTACATGAAGATGCCTTTTGGAATCATAAATTTTGGGGCCACTTTCTAGAGAGCAATGGACATTGATTTTCATGGCCTCATAAACCAATTAGTAGTGGTCTATCTTTATGATGTAACCATTTTCTCTAAAAACAAGAAATATCATTTGTCTCACCCCAGGGTTGTCCTAGAATGATGCCGCAAGTATGGCATATATCTCAACCCTAAGAAATCAGTCTTTGCAATTGAACAAGGAAAATTACTTGGCTTCAAAGTATCCAAATATGGAATGATTATTGATCCTGAAAGAACTCAATATATTTCTAAACTCTCCCCTCCCTCTTCCAAGAAAGCCATGCAGTCTTTTCTAGGCAAGATTAACTTCGTCAGAAGGTTTGTTCCAAGTTTCTTAGAAATGGTAAGGCCATTGCAAAATTTAATTAAAAACGATGTTCAGTATCATTGGGGACCACGGGAAAATAAATCCTTTGATTCCATCAAAAAATCCATAGTGCAAGCCCCTTCCTTGATGAGTCTTGATTTCTCGCAAGATTTCACTCTTTACACTTTCACCTCCGACCGATCTTACACTGCTGTGTTAACCCAAAAGAATATTGAAAGTAATGAAATACCTATTTCTTTCATGAGCTCATGTTTCAAAGGAGAAGAGCTTAATTACCCAGCTATAGATCAACAGGCTTATGTTGTTTTTAAAGCAATGAAACACTTCCGATCATATTTGCTGAAATCCAGAACTAAAGTCATTGTTCCTTATCCTGGGGTCAGAAACTTGTTAGTACAAAAGGAATTGGGTGAAAAACGAGCAAACTGGATGACCTCATTACAAGAGTATGACCTCGAAATAACTCCTGCACAAATTGTTAGAGGTCAAGGTCTATGTAAATTAGTTGTTGATTGAGCTATAGAATAGGAAAGTCAAATCAATTCCTTAACTGTAAATCAGCATGACAGAAAACAAATCAATTGTTCACAAGTTGTTGCTAATTCTTGGTTTGATCACACTAAGTTTTATTTAACACACGGTTCTGCTCCTCGTCATCTTGATCCAAAAAAGAGAAGAGCATTAAGACTAAAATCTCCACCTTTCCAGTTAATAAACGACATATTATTTCGAAAGAATTTTGATAGTGTTCTCATGCGTTGTTTGGAAAAAGATGAAGCAGAGAAAGTATTATTTGAACTTCATGCTGGTGAGGCTGGTGGGCACTTCAGTGGAGACATGAATTCTCAAAAAGTATTAAGAGATGGGTACTATTGGCCCACGTTATTCAAATATTCCCATGCCTTATGTCGTAAATGTACAATCTACCAAAAGGATGTTGGATGAGTACAAAAGGTAGCATTGTCTTTGCAACCTGTTTCGGTAGATTCACCTTTTCAGCAGTGGGGTCTCGAAATCATAGGGCCAATTAACCCCACTTCTTCACAGCAACATAAATATATCATTATAGCAACGGATTATTTCACCAGGTGGTCCGAGGCTGCACCGCTGAAAGTGGTAAACACTAATTAGGTAATATCTTTCCTTAACTCGAATATCATTACGAGATTTGACATTCCTGAATGTTTGGTCATCAATAATGATTCTTACTTTTCATCCCTCGATATGAGTGTTTTTTTCTTTAGAAAAAGGGATCAAACTGAAATATTCTGCCAGCTATTACCCCCAAGGAAATGGACTAACAAAGTAAACAAATAAAAACTTTATAAAAATCATCAAGATGATAGTTTCTGGAAACCACAAAAGTTGGTACAATGCGCTTTTTAATGCACTCTAGGCTGATAGGGTGACACCAAAAACATCTGTTGGAAATTATCCTTTCTTCCTTGTCTACGAAAGAGAAGCAATTCTCCCTCCTCATGTTCTGCTTCCCTCTCTGCAATTATCGTAGAAATTTCAAGAAGAGGAATGCCCTCCTCTTGAAAGTCGAATTAATGCCTTGTTGAAACTAGAAGAAGCAAGAACACAAGTAAAGGAGAGGTCGGATCAACATCAATAGATTGTGAAAAGATGGTTTGATTCGAACTCTTCTTCGGATATAGACTTCGAGGTAGGAGACATGGTCCTCAAATGGGATAAACCTCACGAAGGAAAAGGAGAACACACCAAGTTCTAGAACTTGTGGTTGGGGCCTTTCGTAATTGTTGAAAAATTAGGTCCCAGCTCTTTCCATCTACACAGTTTGGAGGGATAGCCAGACACCTTCCAGGTGAATGGCCAAGCTCTCAAAAGGTATTTTTCTTGATGTTTCCAGACCCACCTTTGTACATAATGTTTTTTTTTTGATTTACTTTTGTTTTTTGGTTTTTGGTTCTTTTCATTTTGCTTGTTTTCACTTCTTTCTGGTTAAAATTATGTCTATGTCACCTTTTAGTTCATGAAGGGAAACCAAAATGCCTCATTGTTGAAGCAACAATCAAGGTCTGTCAGAAAATCAATGCTGTAAATTCCTAAAACGCAGACTAGATAAAGAAATTTTTTGTTCATAGTACGTTTCATGGTTTCACTTTATAATTATGAGTAGACATGACCATCATTAAATCTCTTTACGTTGTCCCTATTTTAAAAAAAAACAACTCAAGTATGCCTTCCTATCCTCGAAAAATTAGTCTCATCCGAAAACTAATTTCAGATCATAATGAAGGTTATTAAGCGATAAATTAAAGGTTGGACAATATCAAGTGTTCTGAAAATTGAAATTTTCAGCATCACCCCACTCTTCTGAATATCATTAAATTTATGTCAAAATTGTAAATAATTTCCAGAGAGTTGTGGGAAGTGTCTGTAAACCCGCCAAGATACTGAACAAGTCTGCTGGCAGCGGGTAAATGCATACATGATGCCAAGACAACTTCATCTGGGTACTGAACAATATTGTTGGCAGCAAAGCGATGTTGGGTTCAAGAAAATGATCAAGTATAAATTTTGATATTGGTCATAAGTGCCCTTCGTTATGTATCGAAAATTCTTGGACAGGGTAGAAGCGTCAGAGTGGGGTAATTGAAATCCCTATCAAGGCTATGGATGCCTGCTGGCAGCAGTGGCCCTATCAATAGTATTGGAGCCATTGGCTTGAATATCGTTGCTCTCATAATTAAAATTTGTCATCGGATTTCATTTGAACAGTAAAACATCTGAAGATGGACTATATGATGATTGTTGAAATTTGATTGAGATGCTTGATTTCCTTCAGCTGTTGTTCGATTTTTAATCATTCTAATCAATCCTGACATGAACTCATTGGTGATGCAAAGATAACTTCTTCTCCCAGTAAGTCGCCATTGTTGGCAGCCCTACATGTTTTTGCTCTTTTGAATGACAAATGACACCTCCTATAGTTTCCTACGCCTCATCCTGTAAATATTACTATTTGAGGGTGATTATTCGATTATAAAAAATATGTTTGATTGTTCTTGTTTTAATTTTATCTTGAGTTTTCATGATTGATTCATGACTGTAATCATGAATCAAGAATTTAAACTTAATTTTGCATTATGACTCTATCAAATGCTTGGTTGCTAAAAAGTTCATTGTGACTTGTATCTACTTATTATTCAATATTGGGATGATTTTCCTTTTGTGTTTGTTTGAATATCGATATATTACCTATGTTGATTTTCATTTGGACTATAAGCTTGTTCATTTAAATTCTTGATAAATCAACTTTGATATCAAATTTTCGATTTTCATTTGGATTGTAAAAACATATCCATTCCTAACCTTTGCAAATCAAGTATACCCATTACATGTCATGGGAATTAAACACACCAGAACCGTATCATGTACATTGTTTTATATGGTAGGTAGAATTGACATGCCTCTCATGATGAACTAAGGTCTTGTTTTATGCTTTGCACTCGAAACGTTCATTACCAGAAACACTTGAATTTCATGACTTAAACCCTTATGCTTATGTTATGGTCACACTGGTGTGTTGCTATTTTTGTTTCCATGGTATCAGCTCAGACTTTCCTCTTTTAATGCTACGTCCTAAGCCCACAGTTAGTTTGGGTCGCCCTTGTTACAATATATTCAAACGCTTAATGGCCCCTGTCGTTCGAATAGAGCCAAATCGCTCTCAAACATTGTTGCTTTATGATGATGCGAGTGAGTATCTAAAGATCTAGGGTTGGGATTCATTTATTAAGAAGTTCCAGGGGTATAACTTGCAAGTGGCCAAATAATTCTCCCTTACATTTGATGGATACAGAGAAAAGGTGCGTGATATTCAATTGGAGATCACCGAAGATTTTATGAGTGAAGCAACATGACTCCCTCTCACTAGTCAAAAGTGGTTTAAAAATTTGAAATTGGACGAAGTACCCTGGAGTCTTTTCGTCACCTCTAGAAAGATTGACTATTGTGACAAAGGTATTTCGGTCTCCCTACTCAAGGTTAGATGGCATGGTTTGTTAGCAGTTTTAAAACAACTTATTACTTGTGAAGGCTATTATGGCCTGGTCTTCCTTTACCATGTGTGATTTCTCATGCATTTTATTGGCTTCCACCTAAATATGTAGTTTTACCTGCTAAGGAGTTTGTATAAAATGTTGAAGAGATACAAGAAGCAGAACCTAGATTCTAGCCTTTTTCACCATGGTTTGATTAAATTATTGTTCGCTCATCATTTGAAAACCTGGGTGATGTCTAGGATGGGTTTTTAGCTTGAAATTGTTTTGTTACAGAAAATCATTTAGAAACCCCTGTGATGGATAAGCCTATGATAAAAAAACCACTTGATTTCTCAAGTGACACGCCAGAGTTTTTGGATGAAAACCCTCATGAAGGGGCAGTGCCTGATCAGCTTTTATGTAAGCAATAGGATATTAGTTCTGATTTTATTAAAAATCCTTTGCATGAACTGATTGTTTTCCCTAACCCTACTATAAAATCCGATAGTAAAAACCCTCGCAAATAGTCAAAGAAGAATCAAGCAATGTTAGGGTTTCGCAATAAGAGGGTTGGTTGAATAATTTCAAGGAGTCTGTGTAATAGATCTAAGCCTCATGTGAGCTCAATCGATTTGATCGAGATCCATGAGGATTCTGACTCTAAGATTGAAAGGTTTCTAGCACAGGAAGATTCGAATTGTTCTGAACTAGACCAACCATTCGATTATGTCAATAATCTCCCACCGTGTCTAAAAGATAACAAGGGGTTTATAGGTATTAAGCTTGGTCAAAGGCCAACAGTGGGTAGTGTTGATGTTTTAGCACACAATTATATGCTTCCTCAACAAATCGTCCATGTTGTACGTTGCAAAGTTTGCTTGCATTGGATAGGGTAGTACTATATAGACATACCCATTCTCCAAGAAAGGATCAAAGATCTCACGACTCACAATAAATTGTTGGCAAACAAAAACCGTGAATTCAAGGCCAATGCACAGAGATAGGTAAAGTGTCTAAAAAGGACAGGGAATATCGTTATAACAAATGCTGACAATGTAAAGGCCGTGATAAATTATGAGATATCGTGATCCAATTTTTGTTATTAGTTAAATGGTATGATTGATTTTTGTTATAGTCCTGCTTTATTTGTTGTTTTTCTAATCAATTTGGATCAATTTGGATTTTTGTTACCAATAATAAGACTGGCTATAGAATCAAGAGATTTTGTAGCCAAGTCATTTTTTCATATAAATTTAGAAATTGTTAGTTAATGAAATGTTTAACTTTCTCTCATTTTGATTTTTTTCCAGGACATGGTGTATCTAATGCCGATCTTATGGAATGGATCATGCTTGACTTAGCTGATTAGCTATATCTTTTTTCTTATTTTGTAAATATGAGAGAACTTTCATAAATTTTGAAGATATAGTTTGATCATGAGTGGCTCTAGGCCCTCTATATTTGTAAGTTTTAGATACTTTGAGATCTGATCCTATCTTAGAATATAGGAAGTTTGGTTTTCATAAACTCTTTAAATACTCTACATTTTGTAAAGGAAATCATCTTGGCCTAGGGAAGAAGATGGATGAGTGATTCAAAGACTTAATGAAATAGCATATATGCATTTTGGCTTTAGCCTTTTGTAAATGATGTTTTCATATATGTTTTGTTAATCCTGATATACTGATAGGTATGATAACTTTAGACTGAATGATCTATTGTGTTTGGGATACATATGTTATAAATATTGTCTATAATTTGTTGTTCTAGATCTAAATATTGTGATCATATCTCCAATTCAAATGATAGGATTTATCTTTGAATTTTAATTGAATGATGAAATGCAATAAGTTACACTCAGATTTATCGTGCTGTAATTATGTGCAACTATAAGATCACAGGGTTCAATTTGTGTTTCCTCCTCTGTCATTAAACGTCAACTACCAATACATGTTTTGAATTTATTTAAAACGGTCATAAAGTCCATTGTAGATTTCTCTCTTGGGTGTGGTAGTTGGATATTCTTCACCCATACAGACACTTGGATAGATCTCACAAACTAACTACAGATTAGCTCCTTTGTGTTTTTCAATCCTGTCATTTACATATTAATGAAACCAGGATGTTTAGTTCAGCTTTTGACTACCTGCATGTTTGTGTTTCATAGTTTATTCAATTCAAGATTAGTTAGATTTATAAAGGAAAACAGAAAAGATTTAAATGTGCTTTCTTTATCTACTTCTTTAAAGAAATTATTTTCGAATTGATTTCGTAAGTTTCGATTAAAACTTGCAATTTGTAAATGATGTACATAAATGATATTTGTATTTTTTCTGCTTAAATACACCTACAATAGTTATATTAGAGCATATGTACATATATAATATATAATATATAATATATAGTAATTAGTCAGTTATTTCTTTCTCTTGTTTATTTTCTTTTAGGACTTTAGATTGGCTAACGAAGCCATTAAACCCGTTAGAACGAGTTACACCAAACGGCTTGGGTTATTTAGACAACCCTGGACCGAACTTGTTCTTCTAGTTGATGGATGGTCAATTTCACCCGCTAACAAAAGCCAACTGTCATATTAGGACCTTTGGTAGAAGATAGAGATGATTCATCTCCCCCCTTCTACACTTCATTGAACATCCATGATAAGGTGTTGCATAATTTCTTAATGGATTTTGGAGCATCCCACAATCTTATGCCTAATATTTTCATGGAGGAACTTGGGTTGGAAGTTACAAAATCTTACCATGACCTGTATTGTTTCGATTCCAGGAAGGTGAAGTGCCTTGGGGTTATCAAAGACCTGGCAGTGTCCCTGTTCCAGCTACCGATGAATAGTGTATTCATGGATATCGCAGTGGCTGATGTTCCCCCTAGGTTTGGAATGCTCCTATCTAGATCTTGGATAAAGAGACTTGGGGAAACCTTACAGATGGACCTCTCATACGCCACCATTCATGTGTTTGGGGGGGAGCATAGAATAATTTACAGGGAAGCTCAGCCGACATATATTATTAGTGATGAAGCAAACCCCACCAATCATCCTATATTTGCAATTGACATTGATTTGGGGTCTAGTTTGTTACAGCTCACAGATGCTCCTGAAGCTCCTCTCGAAATCAGAAAGAAACTCATTCCTTTTCATGAAATACCTCCCCCAACTTCCTCTGTGTGGACGATGTTATTTGATGGAGCCTCTTCTAAAGAATGGGTTGGTGCTGGAGTGGTTTTTGTGTCACCTTGTCAAGTGACTATACCTTTGTCCTACAAACTAGAATTTGAAGCTACCAACAATGTGGCAAAGTATGAGGCTCTTGTTTTAGGTTTAAGAGCTGCGAAAGAAATGGGGATTGAAGAGCTAGCATTATTTGGAGATGTTGAACTAATTGTTCATCGGGTCAAAAATGTTTATCAAGCCAAGCACCCTAGGCTTAAGACTTACAGAAATGAGGTGTGGGACATAATTGACAATTTATTCTTAGCTTTCAACATTTCATTTATTCCAAGAGAGGAAAACACAATGGTTGATTCTTTGGTTGTTTCAGAAAGCAATTTTAGAATCCCTGCCACCCAAGCTCAGGTATGATGTTGAGGTAAGATATAGGCCCTTTGTACTTGACAATATCAAGCATTTGAAGGTGTTCAAGGATGATCTTAATATTAGAAAAATTCTTGAGTTTGTTGATGATTTCTCTGCATTACACATTGACTAGGATCATGATTTCGAAGGTGACCCTCCTACTGATGTATTTTTAAATGAAATTGATAATCACCATTTCTTTCAGCTGCCTAGTAAACACATTCCAAAGGGGATAGTTCCTTTAGAAATACTGTTCAATGGGAACGATGTGGCAGTAAAGTTTAAAGGCCCAATTGAGAATGTTGATGTATATGAGTGCAATATTGGCACAAAGGAGGATCCAAAGTTTGTCAAGTTGTCAAGTATCTTGTCAAGGGAGAAAAGAGTCGAGTATGTTGAGCTATTAAAGGAATTTGATGATGTTTTTGCATGGATCTATGAATAACTCTGAACATATGACACCAGTGTCATTGAGCACAAGATCCCATTGAAGGAGGAAGCTAAACCTTTTGGACATAAATTAAGACAAATAAATCCTATGTTGCTTCCTATAACAGAAAGGGAGGTAAAGAAGCTATTGGATGCCCAAATAATTGTCCCTTTGAGATATTATGAATGGGTGTCCAAATTGGTTCCAATAAGGAAAAAGAATGGAGAAATCAAACTATGTGTCAATTTCAGAAACCTGCACATGAGCTTAAAGAAGGATAATTACCCACTGCCAAAGATGGAACACATATTGTAGAGGGTAACAAGTGCATTCAAGATTTCCATGATTGATGGATTCTTTGTCTACAATCAAATATCTGTTCTGCCTGAATATAGAGAGAAGACGACCTTCACTACCCCTTGGGACACATTTATGTATGCCAAAATGCCCTTTGGACTAATGAACGCAGGAGAAACCTTTCAGCGAGCCATGGACATCGCTTTCATTAGAAAAAAGGACAAATTTTTGGTCATCTATTTAGATGACATAACAGTCTTCTCCAAATTTGATAAAGAACATTGTCAACATCTGAAAAGGGTCTTCTCTAAATGTAGACATTTTGGTCTCTCCCTAAATCCCAAGCAGTCTTTATTTTCCATGCAGGAAGGAAAATTGTTGGGACACATTGTATCAGCTAAGGGGGTCAAGATTAATTCAAACATAGTAGAAGATATTAAAGATTTATCACTTCCTAGATCCAAGAAAGAAGTTCAATCCTGTTAGCGTCAGAAGTCACTCCTGGATTGCTTGTAGGAGCAGAGCCCAACGCCCATCAGTTTTAAGTCACGATTTGTTTATAAAGGGTGATCAAATGGAGATAATGGCTCTAGGAGGTATCACTCTAACTCAGGGACTGAGTCTGGTACGTAAAGAACAGTGGAGGTCTGGAATCCTAACTTCAGCCAGTGGGTTAATCAAAAGATGAGTAGGGGGAAGACTTAGGAGAAAATGAACAAACAACTCTGGGCAACAGGCTTGCAGCGGTTTGTAGGGGAAAAACTCTGATAGCAGGATCCTCCTGGTTCAGGGCTTCAAGAAACTGAAAGAAGACTTGACTGGATCCTCCAATTCCAAGTCGTTCAACATTAAAGAAATCACAGAAACTCACTAGAGTCTCCGTAACTATTACAGTGATCCATTAGAACATCATCCTATAATATCTACAGCTCGACTGGATCCTCCAATTCCAAGATACTCTAACACAGTGTAAAAAAAGACATGAAAGAAACTGGCATTCATAAGGCAAGAAGTCTGCAAAGTTCATATATATCCAGAACAACAATGCTTCATTAAAACTTTACAACCAGGGAGCTCAGCTCAACCATCGATACTTACAAAAGTGGCAAAAATGCCTACATATACTTGGAACAAAAATACTGGAAGAGAAATCGAGACATGGAATTGAATACATTACATCTATATGCTTACTGTGCCTACAGTCTCTGGGCAGTCGTGGACTTCAGTCAAACGCAATCGCGTTCCAAAGGACCTGAGAAATAATTGACAAGCTTACAGTCAATTCCGGACTTTCCATTTATGGAGGAAATGATGTTCAACCACCATCAACTGCTGCAATAACTGTTCCATTGGGATCGGGGAAGGCCCTGGCCAACTCTGTAGCTACAGGACATGGAAACCTTCATATTCTACCATTTGAATCTTGCTTGGAGGAATCATGGTAGGACTGGCGAGTTGACGTGGAGGCTGTCATGGTAACTGGAGGACTTGACGTGAAGTGGTGAATGGACGGTGATCGGTCAGGGAAAATGATAGGGCAGATACAAGTGGCAGGATCCATGGGTTTTGAAGTGTACGAGCCAGGTGGAGGAACATAGTGGCCGGGAAGAAAATGCAGATGTCATGATACGGGGAAAAGGACGTAGCGACAGGGGATAGGTAATGGAGGTCTGTGATGAATGTTTCGGTATTTCAGGGATTCGGGATTCGTGAGTTTGGAGTGCGTGAGTTCCTTGTATCCGGGATCCCCAATATCCCGATGTGCGATGAGCTCCCTTTCCTAGGAGCTAGCCCTTAATGGCTAAAACATGGTCCATATGACCTGTCCCCGCGCAACCGTAGCCAAACCCCCCATCAGAGTTTCGGCGTTTGCGATGTTGATGAGCACGCATCCTTCAGACTCGTGATATCCTGCCACCTGTACTCCACTATAGTCCTCAGCCCCGTCGAGAAATCGCGTATCAGCATATCGCGATTCCTGCTGTCATGTGCATGGGACTTTCAATTCCCCGATCCCTGACTCTGCGGGATCTCTCGCCACGTGTCTCTTCTGAAGAACGGCTCCGATCCTCTCGACACTTCTGTGGGCCCAAGCTCCCGGATGCTCTCGGCACTTCGGATTTCACGAAATAATGGAGCTTCCCTTTGCGTGTTGAATTCGCGACAGGCGAAACGCCGAGATGGCCATCCCTTGCGACACGCGCCCCTGGATCGAACGACCTATATTTATCCTCCAAATAGAAGGGACTCCTTTAATGCTAAATGCCAGGTAAATTGGAAACTCTGAGATCCCGTTAACCATTGATCTGCTTTGTGAACAAGTCTCGGCTGCCAATGGAAAAAATTTGCCCGCTCGCTTGACTTGTTACTTGGAAAAACGAGAATTCTCCCGAGCCGCCCTTGAGCATTTTGTACAACTTGCACACTCGAATACTTATCGAACCCATGACAAGAATTATTGCTAACATCAGGCTCCATGGGGGATAGAGTCGTCCCTACGATTCTCTAAGAACTCCTTCAGCAGTTCCAGTCGCCTTTCTGTTGGGCTATGGAGTCATTATTAGGCCGCTAAAATAAAGATAAAAATGAACAGATAAACAAAAGGAAAATATTTACAAACCAAAAGAGTCATCCGAGACTCAAGTAAATTTTTTTTTCAGGAAATGCCCATTCACTGGGCCGCTGAAAGGCCCAATCCACAGGGATTCAAATTTGTTGTGCTTGCACTTATCTTGTTTAGGAGAATCCCATTTCAGTACCAGGTCTCCTACCTGGAAATGCTGCTTCTTGGCCTTCCTGTCGAAAACCTGTTTGATCTTCTGCTGATGGTCCTGAATCCTATCTAATGTCTGCTCCCTAACTTGCTGGACTTCCACTAGCTGATGAATCCTTCTGATCATGTCATCAGGTTCCTCCTGATGGTCCTGGAGAAATTTCTCTACAGGGATAGCTAGCTGAGAAGGGAAGACGGCTTCGGCCCCGTAGACTAACTGGAAAGGGGAGAGACCGGTAGCTCTCTTTGTAGTCACCCGATCAGCGGCTGCATTATCGGTGACAATCTTATTTGGACAGCCAAACCTTGTGATGAGGTCCTCCAAGAATCCGATGATTACCTTGTGGGAAGCATTCCTGGTGGGAATAGCTTCAATCCACTTGGTAAAGAAATCTGTAGCAGTCAGGATCCACCTATGCTGCCCACTGGAGGGAGGGTGAATTTCTCCAATAAAATCTAGGCCCCACTGTTGAAAAGGCCCTGAAACCATCACCGGATTCAATGGCAGAGGCCTGAGATGCTTCTTTCCTGCAAATTTTTGACATTTGATGCAGGCTCTGACCCTTTTGCAGGCATCAGTAAATACGGTAGGCCAGTAGTACCCAGCCCTAAGGATTTTGTGGGTTGTGTCTCTCCAGAAATGGTGCCCTCCACATAGACCGCTGTGAAATTCAGCCATGATCATCTTGGCCTCTGGTGTACTAAAGCATTTTAAAAGTACTCCCAGGGGGTCTTTCCAATATAACACTTGATCGATTAGGCAGTACCTAACTACCTTGAGCTTTAGAGCTCTTCATTTCCTTTTTGCAGGCCATCTAGAGGCCGCAGCTCCTGCAAAAAGTATATGACATCCTTATACCAAGGACATTGAGCCAATGGGGGCTCCCTTTGATGATCTATGTCAGACAGTTGATCCTGCTGAATACCCGAGCATTCATTGATGAAACTTATCCCCAAAGCTTGGAAATTTGCTTCAGCCAGCAGCTTGGCTAAACCTTGCCCTTTGATCAACTTGGTGGGCCTTATTTCCAAATTGAACTCCAGGATTTTAGCTATCCATTTACTCCTTTTCCCGTCTATGTCAGGCTGAATAAGAATATCTTTAACAGCAACCGAGGGGACATAGGCGATGATCTTTGACTGCAGGATGTAGGTTCTAAAAGCTTTGAGGGATTTTACTAGAGCATAAGCCTGCTTCTCCATAGTGTCATACCTGATTTCGGCATCCCTCAATGCTCGGATGAAATAAGCAATAGGCTGCTCTAGCCCACTGTCATTTGTCTGTAATAGAACAACAACTACTGTGTCAGGTGAGGTGAAGGAGAAAATAAGAAAATCCTTTGAGTAGTCAGGACTGATAAGCACCGGGGCTTCAGTCAGGGCCTTCTTGATTTGTTCAAAGGAATGTCGTGATTGAGGGGTCCACCTTACCTCATTCTCTTTCTTTAACATAGTTATTATAATTTTACCTCCTCAGCAAAGTTAGGCACAAGCCTCCTTAGGAAATTAATTTTACCGAGGAAAGATTGGACCTCCTTTCTAGACCTCGGGATTGATAAGGCTTGTATCGCCTCAATCCTACTGGGATCAATCTTGACTCCTTCTGCTGATACTATGTGGCCTACTAACTTTCCCTCTTGCATGGCAAATAAGGATTTCTTGGGGTTTAATGAAATGCCAAATTTTCTGCATTTCAAGAAAACTTTCCTGAGGTGGCGACGGTGCTCTTCATCAGATTTTGAAAATACTGTGATGTCATATAGATAGACGACCACGAATTTATCATTTTCCCCAATGAAATCTATGTCCATGGCATGCTGGAATGTCGCCCCTACATTCATAAGTCCAAACGGCATCTTGGCATACATGAATGTGCCCCATGGAGTGGTGAATGTTGTATTTTCCCTGTCTTCAGGTAGGACAAAAAACTGATTGTAGCCAGAGAAACCATCAATCATAGACATCCTGGAAGCTCCTGTTATCCTCTGTAGTATGTGTTCCATCTTTGGCAAGGGGTAGTTATCCTTCCGTGAGCTCCTGTTCAAATTTCTGAAGTCTACACAGAGTCGGATCTCTCCGTTCTTTTTCCTTACTGGCACCAAGTTAGCCACCCACTCTGAATATCTCAGTGGTACAATGATCTGAGCTTGAAGCAGCTTCCTCACTTCTCTCTCCATGATAGGCAGCATCATGGGATTGATCTGTCTTAGCTTTTGCTTGAATGGATTTGCCTCCTCCTTTAATGGAATTTTATGCTCTATGACTGACGTGTTGTAGGTTTTGAGGTCTTCGTAGGTCCAGGCGAACACATCAGCGAATTTCCTTAAAAGTGCACTGTATTCGGACCTCTGTTCCTCTGTCAGAATCTTTGACAATTTGACATACTTGGGCTCGCTCTCGGTTCCAATATTGCACTGAATAGTATCAGAGTCCTCCTCCGAGATCTTTCCTTTTACCGACACATCGTTATTATAAAAAATCCTTTCCAAAGGAACGAGTCCCCTGGGAATATGGTTGCTGGGCAGCTGTACAATGTCACGCCCTGCAATCTTATTTAGGAAATTATCCTCATCAAGCTCTTCCCCTAAGACGACATCTTGGTCTATATGCATTTCTGAAAATTCCTCAACAGTCTCCAAGAACCTCTTGACTTCAAGATTGTCCTCAAACACCTTCCAATGCTTAACATTGTCAGGTATGGAAGGCCTGTATTTTACTTCCACATCATATCTGAATTTAGGTAGCAGAGGTACTTTGAAATGGCTAGCCGATGCAGCCAAGGAGTCTGCCAAGGTGTTCTCTTCTCTTGGGATGAATGAAATATTAAATGCCGAGAAGAAACTGTCAACAAGGTCCCAGACCTCATTCCTGTAACTCCTGAGTTGAGGATGCTTAGCTTGATAAGCGTTCTTGACCTGCTGAACCACCAATTCTGCATCACCGAACACTACCACTTCCTGAATTCCCATTTCCCTTGTAGCCCTTAGTCCCAGAACAAGAGCCTCATACTCTGCCACATTATTGGTAGCTTCAAATTCTAATTTGTATAACAGGGATACGGTTTCCTGAGCAGGCAACACAAAAACTAATCCAGCTCCAGCGCCTTCTCAGGAACAGGCTCCATCAAAAAACATTTTCTAGATTGGGGTGATGGAAAGAGGAACTTCAGGGGAAACAGTGGGCTACTTTCTGAGTCTCAGAGGCGGCTCTGGGGCATGGGTGAGCTGCAGTAAACTGGAGCCTAAATCAGTTTCCAAGGCAAAGATGGAATGATTGGTGGGGTTAGCTTCATCACTGATTATATAAGCCAATTGGGCTTCCCTATATAGCCTTCTATGTTCTCCTCCGAACACTGGGATAGTAGCATATGTGAGGTCCATCTGCAAGGTTCCCCCCAATCTTTTTATCCAAGATCTTGATAACAACATTCCGAACTTGGGGGGGATATCAGCCACTACGATATCCATGACCACACTTTTCATGGGCAGTTGAAACAAGGTCACAACCAGGTCTTTGATCACTCCGAGACACTGAACTCTCCTAGAGTCAAAAGAATAGAGGTCATGATAGGCTCTGGTAACTTCTAGTCCCAATTCTTCCATGACAGTTTTTGGCATGAGGTTGTGAGAGGCCCATGAATCCATTAAGAAGTTGTGCAACACTTTGTCATGTATGTTCAAGGAGGTGTAGAAAGGGAGGGGATGAGTCATCTCTATATTCTACCATGGGACCTAGGACAACTGCTGGCTTTTCGTCTTGGAGGTTTATGGAGTCTGAGGGAAGGCATGAGGCTTCAGACTGTAAAATCTTAGAGAAGCGTTTTTTAAATTTGTCATGTTTAATCAGCTCAGTGAGGGGCACAGGGATTCTGATCTTTTGAATCTCATGCTCAAAATTAAGAGAAGATGTAGGCTTTGGAATTTCTTTTATTTCAGGAACATGATTATGGACAATGGGGGAAGGGGGGTGAGCTTTCTTACCTCTGTGATCATTTTCTTCTTCATTAGCAGGTCTCTCTGCTCTAATGGATTGCGGAGGAATATCAGGCACTGCCATATTTTTATCAGACCTTAGGTTGTACCTGCCTCGGCCACCACTAGCCTTGTCTCCCTTGCTTAGCTCATTCAGCTGGTTGTCCATGAGAGACTCCTTGTATGCAGATTGAGTGAG
The DNA here is from genome assembly GCA_009831015.1 of Picea engelmannii. Lineage (NCBI taxonomy): Eukaryota > Viridiplantae > Streptophyta > Pinopsida > Pinales > Pinaceae > Picea > Picea engelmannii. The sequence continues at coordinate 109,163 of ML796880.1, forward strand.
ATGAGGAAAAGGAGGAGTGTCTCCAACGCAGTGGATTTCAGGATCAAGCTCCTCTGATTCCCATTCTTCCCCCTCGGTCACAAAATTGTTTTGAAAAGGGGCCTGAATCTTCTGGTCTTCTCTGTCTCTTCCCTTCTCTTTCTGCACATTCGGGGGAGTAAAATTATTTGGCCTCCTGAAACCTCCCTCGTTTTCAGCAATCTGAAGGCCTTTATACACCTGCCTCCCTTCCATCCTCATCCTCTCCATCTCTGCAGACAGAGACTTCACCATCTTGGTCAGTTCATCCACTTGAGGGTGAGGTGCCAATGATCCAGAAGTTGAGGCTTCTGACCTTCCCTTTCTTATGTCTGCGTCGGCCTTATTCCTCAGTCTATCAGCTGCTAATACATTGTATTCCACTTCTATAGCCGCATCTTGCATTTGGGCTAAGGAGGTGGCTCTTCTTTCTCTCAGCAATAGGCAGAAATCAGGGTCAAATGCACCAACAGAGGAAATTTGGGTAGAGGCTTCTGAGGGCTTTATCTCTGCAGGGATCTTGTTATACATCTTGTTAAATATTTTGGAGAAGTCAGAGACAGACTCACCTTCCATTTTCTTCAAAGACCTGAATTCTTTCATGTAATACATGAAGTCCTTCCTATCTCCCCACTGCCTCAGGAAAGCACTATCCAGAGCCTCAATCCCAACAATAGATCCTGGGGCCAATCCTCTAAACCACTTCCTCACTTCACCATCCAGGCTCTGGACGAAGACTCTCATCCAGACATCCTCATTTTCAATATTGAGGTTGTCTGCATAACTGTAGAAAGAAGCCAGGTGCTCTTCGACAGTTAAATCTCCTTCCCCAGTGAACTTGGGCATGTATTTCAGGTAATCTCCAGCAGGTAGAGGATTCATAGGATGGGGAAGAACTAAAGGAGCATATCTGGCAGCGACTATGGCGTCCATTCTATTCAGAGGGGGATTAGCACCAGCCATAGGGATGTTAGGTGGAGGAGAACTTGGAGGAGAAGGAGTTCTCAAAGGGGTTATTGAGGGTAAATCTCGAATTGGGGTGGGAAACAAGAGGTGATTCAAGGAACAGGTTACCGAGCTCCAGTCGGCAGGCTCTCCTCCCTGTGCAGGAGTGGGGAAATATTCTACGGCCCTGGGTCTATGCCAAGGTGCAGCTTCAAAGGAGAGGGGAGTGACAAGGTCTTGTCCCTCTGGTCCCGGACCAGAAGGGGAAATCTCAACAGGAACACTCCCAAAATTTAAGAAATGGGGAACTGCAGAAACAGGCCTGTCAAATAACTGAGGAGGAGAGAAAGGAGCTCCAACAGAAGGATATGGTGGATTACCTGTTTCGGTGATGAAATATTCTTCTTCAGAGGCCTTTCCCTTTCTGAGAACCGCCTCTGGATCTATTTCAGGCGTAGCTAGAGGCAGCTGTGGGTGAGACTGCATATGCCTGCCTCTGAAAGCCACAATTAACAGAGCAGGTTCTCCCCAGTGGAGTCGTCACAATGGAGTCGCCAGGTGCAAATTAGCAATCTTGAAAGGCTCTGTTAATCCGATGCACCTTCGGATTCAGAGGCTCAATGTCGTTCTACCCAGGGAAAATAGTCAATTATGTCCCCGGCAATGGTGCCAGAAATGTTAGCGTCAGAAGTCACTCCTGGATTGCTTGCAGGAACAGAGCCCAACACCCATCAGTTTTAAGTCACGATTTGTTTATAAAGGGTGATCAAATGGAGATAATGGCTCTAGGAGGTATCACTCTAACTCAGGGACTGAGTCTGGTACGTAAAGAACAGTGGAGGTCTAATCCTAACTTCAGCCAATGGGTTAATCAAAAGATGAGTAGGGGGAAGACTTAGGAGAAAATGAACAAACAGCTCTGGGAAACAGGCTTGCAGCGGTTTGTAGGGGAAAAAATCTGATAGTAGGATCCTCCTGGTTTAGGGCTTCAAGAAACTGAAAGAAGACTTGACTGGATCCTCCAATTCCAAGTCGTTCAGCGTTAAAGAAATCACAGAAACTGACTAGAGGCTCCGTAACTATTACAGTGATCCATTACAACATCATCCTATAATAGCTAAAGCTTGACTAGATCCTCCAATTCTGAGCTGCTCTAACACAGTGTAAACAAAGACATGAAAGAAACTGGCATTCATAAGGCAAGAAGTCTCCAAAGTTCATATATATCCAGAACAACAATGCTTCATTAAAACTTTACAACCAGGGAGCTCAGCTCAACCATCGATACTTACAAAAGTGGCAAAAATGCCTACATATACTTGGAACAAAAATACTAGAAGCGAAATCGAGACATGGCATTGAAGACATTACGTCTGTATGCTTATTGTGCCTGCAGTCTCTGGGCAGTCATGGACTTTAGTGAGACGCAATCGCGTTCCAAAGGACCTGAGAAAGAATTGACAAGCTTATAGTCAATTCCGAAATTTCCATTTATGGAGGAAACGATGTTCAACCACCATCAACTACCGCAATAAATGTTCCATTGGGATCGGGGAAGGCCCTGGCCGACTCTGTAGCTACAGGACATGGAAACCTTCATATTCTACCATTTGAATCTTGCTTGGAGGAATCATGGTAGGACTGGCGAGTTGACGTGGAGGCTGTCATGGTAACTGGAGGACTTGACGTGAAGTGGTGAATGGACGGTATCGATCAGGGAAAATGATAGGGCGGATACAAGTGGCAGGATCCATGGGTTTTGAAGTGTAAGAGCCAAGTGGAGGAACACAGTGGCCGGGAAGAAAATGAAGATGTCATGATACAGGGAAAAGGATGTGGAGGCAGGGGATAGGTAATGGAGGTCTGTGATGAATGTTTCGGTATTTCGAGGATTCGGGATTCGCGAGTTTGGAGTGCGTGAGTTCCTTGTATCCGGGATCCCCGATATCCCAACGTGCGATGAGCTCCCTTTCCTAGGAACTATCCCTTAACGGATAAAACATGGTCCATATGACCTATCCCCACGCAACCATAGCCAAACCCCCCATCGGAGTTTCAACGTTTGCGATGTCGACGAGCACGCATCCTTCGGACTCGTGATATCCTGCCACCTGTACTCCACTATAGTCCTCAGCCCCGTCGTGAAATTGCGTATCGGCATATCGCGATTCCTTCTATCATGTGCATGGGAATTTCAATTCCCCGATCCCCGACTCTGCGGGATCTCTCGCCACGTGTCTCTTCTGAAGAACGACTCTGATCCTCTCGACACTTCTGTGGGCCCGAGCTCCCGGATTCTCTCGGCACTTCACGTTTCGTGAAATAACGGAGCTGCCCTTTGCCCGTTGAAGTCGTGACGGGCGAAACGCCGAGATGGCCATCCCTTGCGACACACGCCCCTGGATCGAACGACCTATATTTAGCCTCCAAATAGAAGGGACTCCTTTACTGCTAAATGCCAGGTAAATTGGAAACTCCGAGATCCCGCTAACTGTTGATCTTCTTTGTGAACGAATCTCGGCTGCCGATGGAAAAATTTCGCCCGCTCGCTTGACTTGTTACTTGGAAAAACGAGAATTCTCCCGAGCCGTGCTTGAGCATTTTGTACAACTTACACACTCGAATACTTATCGAACCCATGACAAGAATTATTGCTAACAAATCCTTCATGGGGAAAATCAACTTTCTGAGAAGGTTTGTTTCAAGTTTTGATGAGTTGGTGAAGCATATCACAACCATGCTCAGGAAGGGGAACAAAGTAAAATGGACTGTTGAATCCAGAGAATTCTTCAACCAAATCAAGAAGGCATTGACTGAAGCACATGTGCTTATCAGTCCTGCCTATTCGAAGGATTTTCTGATTTTTTCCTTTGCTTCATTTGATACGGTGGTCGTTGTTTTACTACAAAATATTAATGCAAGGTTGGAACAGCCTATTTCTTTTTTCAGTAGAGCACTTAGAGACGCAGAAGTCAGATATGACATCATGGAGAATCAAGCCTATGCCTTGGTGAAATCCCTCAAGGATTTTAGAGTCTATGTCCTTCATTCAAAGATCATTGCATATGTTCCTTTAGCTGTTGTGAAGGACATCCTCATCCAGCCTGACATAGATGGGAGGAGGAGAAAGTGGATTGCCAAAATCCTTGAATTTGACCTGGAAATAAAACCCACCAAGCTAGTTAAAGGCCAAGGTTTAGCCAAGTTGTTGGCTAAATCTAATTGTAGAGATTTGGAGGTTAATTTCATCAACACTCGCTCATAAAATAAGCAGGCTGAAGTGTCTGATAAGAGCACTCAAGACATCCCTCCATTGGTAGAATTCACCTGGTACAAAGACATTATATTTTTTCTGCAGGAATTGTGACATCCAGATGGTATGGGAAAAAGCAAGGCGAGAGATATTAAGCTCAAAGAAATTAAATATTTCCTTCTTGAGAAGGATTTGTATTGGAAAGACCCTCTGGGGATTCTTCTAAGATGTTTAGACCCACTAGAGGCCCAAAAGATTATGTTTGATTTTCATGATAGCCTATGTCTGGGACATCACTTCTGGAGAACCACGACCTACAAAATTCTCAAGGCTGGTTATTTTTGGCCTACTCTGTTCACTGATGTCTGTGCGAAAATCATGGCTTGTATTAAATGTCAAAAATTTGCTGGGAAGCAAAAGCTCAAGTCTCTGCCTTTGAATCCTATAGTAGCTTCAGGACCCTTTCAGCAGTGGGGCCTAGACTCTATTGGGGATATTCATCCTCCTTCAAGTGGTCAGCACAGGTGGATCTTAACTGCAACAGATTATTTCACCAAGTGGATAGAAGCTATCCCCACAAGGAGTGCCTTTCGCAAAGTAATCATTGGTTTTCTTGAAGATATTATGGCAAGATTTGGTTGTCTGGAAAGGATCTTCATTGATAATGTTGCACCCTTCAAGGCTGATCCATTAATCCAGTTTTGTGAGCAGTTTGGAATTTCATTGATTCACTCAACTCCTTACTACCCCCAAGGAAATGGATTGGAAGAATCCTCTAACAAGGACCTTATAAAGATTATCAAAAGATTGCTAGAGGACAAAAAGAAAGCATGGGATTCAAATATCAAATTTTCTTTGTGGGATGATAGAGTGACAATAAAGAGGTCCCTGGGCATCTCTCCTTTCCAATTGGTATATGGTTTTGAAGCAGTTTTCCCTTCTCATATTTCCCTACCTGTGGCGAAATTTTTCCAAGACTGCCACGGAGAACCTAACGATATGATTGAAATAATTCATCAGCTGGTAGAAATCCAACAAAATAGAGAGAAGGTGATGGACAGAGTGCATGATCGTCAACAGAAAATCAAGCAGGCCTTTGACAGGAAAAGTAGTAAGGAGCATTTCCAGCTGGGGGATCTAGTGCTCAAATGGGATGTGTCGAGACAAGATAAGGGCAAGCATGGTAAATTTTAAGCCCTTTGGATGGGACCCTTCAAAATTTCTAAGACACTTTCAAATAATACTTACAGGTTGTAGAATTTGGAGGGTGATGAAGTTTTTAATGGCCCAGTAAATGGGCACTTCCTGAATTTTTTTTTTGTTTAAAGCCGCACTCGGCGTCTCACCATTGTAAATACTATTCATGTTTTATGTGTATTTTTTTTTTAATAGGAGACTCCATATCCCAAAGCTAAGGTAATATAACTACTTGTTCTTGGGATCTCGCAGGGAGCATTCCATCCCCTGTGGAGCCAAATGTTTTCACATAAACTTGTAAAATCCTTAGGGGTTTGTGTTTTCTACCTAAGTCTGTATTTTGACTGTCTCTCTTCCTTTTGCAGACCCAATCATAAAGTTTTTTCTTTCGGCTTATATTTTTCTTCTTTGCCTACCCGAGAGGTGTCAACCCTAAGCCTTTTTGTTTTCCCTAAAGTCGAGAACTTCTCTCTTTACCTCTGTCATTGATCCTCTTCTTTCCTGAGTCTTCAACCAGTCATCCAAGAAATTGTTCACAGGCCACAGTCGTGAGCACCAAGCATAACACTTGAAGCAGTCTGATATAAAAGCAAATCAAGCGAGTGAGCAAGATCAACTTTCGGTGACGGAGATCCATCTGGCAGATCAGATCGACGACCATCGGGTAATCGGGATCATACAGTTGGACCAATTTTAGCATCAAGGAGAGCTCCAAAGTCGTGAAATGATCGGAGCCGTTCATTTCGGAAGGACATGTGGTGCAAAATTAACATAAATCACGATTTCGCGAGTCAGAGCAGTCAAAGAGCAGAGTATTTGTAACTCGCGAAATGCAAACTTGTGAAAAGATCGCAGCCGATGATCAAAGGAGATATCTAGATTGTTGGATAATCTTTTCATGATTTCATGAGTTGGGAAAGTAGGAGGGTAGAGTATTGAAGACTCGCGACATCCATTCCCAAAAGGAACGTGGCACAGGATCAACATAAAGAGAGTCGTTTGGGGAAAACTGAAATAAGAAGTGTCGACAGACCAAGGTCACAAAATGTCGATGTTCATCAGGGCCATCCATTGCAAAGGGATATGTGTCGCCCGATCCAAGCAGTCGTGATTTCACAACTCGGTGATTTTGGCATGGATCGCAATGCAAACTCGCGAAATGCGAAATCCCGAAGCGCCTAGGAATTAGGCACACGGTCGCAGCCCAGGTTCAGATGAAAAGGAGTTGCGCAAAGGATAAAAACACTCGAGTTGGTCACATAGGAAGATCTGCATGACCTCGAGGTGACAGAATTGACTTGAAGGAGTCATAAGCTCACCTGGGACATTCACGGGTGTCAGGCCTCACCCCGATACCAATGTAGCTAGTTAATGGAAATAGGGGAGGTATTTGAAACCTCGTTTCACCCTGTAAATGGAAATCATGGAAGCATTATCCGTGGAGGCAGGTTGTCAACCCGAGGTCTCCCTGTCAATGAATTTTCCTGCAAAACCCATATTAACAAAAGAATGCAAGTGAAAACTGGAAGAAGAAGGTGCATACACAAAGTTTTGAATGAAGTAGCCAGGTCACACCCTTGGTGTTGACAAGTTGCTTTGAATATAAATACTCAATTTTGATATTTTTTTAGGGTCGATGGTAGAGCAAATCTCCCGTATTGTGAAGTTTTAATGAAGCTTATGGTTTTCTGGTTGTGTTGTAGCCTGAGACTTCTTGTTTAATAACAATTGACTTTCTTACTCCGTCTTATCTGCCTCTGTTACTGAGAGAGTTCATGAATGACTGATTCACATGGATTGTTGTGACTTTATTATGTTGAATGTTCGAATGTAATGCTGTTATGATTTCTTTCAGTATCCTTGAAATTTGAATCCAAGAGGACCTTATGTTTAAGTTTTTCTTCCTTAGGATGTTGGAAAGCCTGATGTTCATGACAGATCTCTACATTTTTCTTGCCGAAGTATTCCTCCTACTCACCCTTTATACAACCTACTGACTGAAGTTAAACCAAGACCTCACCTTCTTGTGCATATCAGTCCAGTTTTCTGAGTTAAGATGATATTTTCTTGAGATTTCTCCCATTTGACCTTTTTATAACCAACCCGTGACATACAATTCTGATGGGTATCGCGCTTACCTCTGCAACAATCCAGAGGTGACTTATGGTGCTAACATCTTGTACCCTACGAGGAAACATCCCCACGAGTGTACATATCCTACATGCACCTCCTTGCATTGAGCATAGGTATGTTCCACTGTTGGAACTAGTTGCCTACTCGCAACACTCGTTTCCTCCCATGTATCATAGAATCCATTTGTCTATGAAAAAACAAAAAATGATGGGCGGGAAAAGAATATTATCTCATGTTGGCAGCAGTTGTGTTGCCTTTTAATAGAGCACAAACTTTTGAGTCCACTTGTCATCCAATTTTTGTGTTTATCATGAACTTAGGAAGTTGATCTCATTACTTAGAGTTTACTCCTTTGATTGGTTACTCTTCCAGTCCCTATGGAGAGTTTGATTGGTGCCTCCTGCATCACAAAGTTTCATTGTTGATTCTATGCTACCAGAGTCTTCCATATGTCTCATTCTCTTATTCAAAGGATGTCTATCAACCTGTGTCATCCATTTCTCATAAATCTTGACTTTGCATCTCATCCATACCCTCAGTGTGTTTTAGAGTTAAATGAAGTTGTAGTCGTATCATGCACCCTATTCCTACTTTCATTATGGGTAGGTAATCTTGAACCCAATAGTCGACATCTCCTCATTGGTCACTGAATGAGGGGTTTCCCTTTTGTTTGATGGAAATAAATCTATTCACACATTGGGATTCGTGCAATGTCTTGGATTCCATTAGCCTTATTGGTGGTTTCCTCGCCTTTGTCGACAATTTTCCTTATTGGCTGTTATTCAGAGGGTCTTTTTCATGCATTGCTTGCATCTGGTGCATGCAAAAGACGCACAGGGTCATTGGTTCGTGAACATGTTCTTCGTTCGAGTTCCTCCAAATTATCAAGCTACTTCTTTGTACCTCATGTTGACTGATGAGAGATTCCTTAATTCTCTCCTTTCAGCGGGTCTCCTTCCATCGACTTCATCCCATCTTTTCTGGAAATGAGACCTAGAGTCCTATGACTTCCTAGAGGCTTGTAGTCATTAGTGACAGGTTCTGTCGCCATTGACAGTTGGGAATACATCAATTTCTATTGATTGATGGATTCTTCAAGTGTTCGAAATCAACTCCTTTATTCACACTTGTAAGAATGTACTCAGTGCCTTGATACCTACTTTCATCATCGGTAGGTTATCTCATGTTTGTTAACGGTATACCTTAATGAACATTAATCAAATAGAGTCTCATTATGTTTGAACTCAACTCCTTTATTCACTTGATGTCGACTTGCACCTTTGGCAGATTGTGTAGAAGACTTGAAGACATTATTTCATAGTCGTAACTTTCCTGAGTTGTTGATATCATTCATTGGACCAATACCTATATGACTTCAGTGATCGTGGGAGATTAGATTGTACTTCATTGTATACAGATATCTTCATACTGGTTTTGAGACTGGTTGTCACTGGGCCTTATTCGTGACTATGATAGCCTATGGCATGTATCTACCCTTGTATTTCCTATTCATGGCTATGAACAACTATTTGGTATATTTCCACATGGATCTGTAGTGTAATTCAAATTGGAATGCATGTGCACAAAGTCATTATGGATTGTAATATTATTATGAGAAATTAGTTCATCCAGTTGGGTCTCCATTACTCCACTCTTGGTAATTATAATGTATTTTGTCCATCACAAATACTCCTCGAACCTCACACATTAGGGGGGCATCTTTTATAGCAATATTATCCTCACCCCGTGCAAATTTCTCAAAAGGCCTTTTCCATTTCTCTATGCAGACTTGAAGTCCCCCTTTTTGCAATTCTTAGAGCTAAAAAAAATATTTTCCACATATACGCGCCCTAATATCTATACAACATGTGCATACCTAGGTTGCACCATTACAGCCTGCATACATTGGGTTTTGTGCCCAAAAATTAAAAATGGTGTCGGGTTTCCATGTCACGTCATGATCCTTGACCTTCCATATACTGGAAATGTTCTGACTTGGCCCTTCAGTTCCATTTGAAGCCTATAAATGGAACATATCCAAGTTGTGGAAAAGAGGAGAAGAATTCAACTTTGAGAGAAAAGTTACTCTTGAGAAATTATTCACTTCATATTGAGTCTGCATCCCTTTGTCCTTTTAAGTCTGAACACATTGGTCAGCACCCAACCTCTTCCCTATTTGATGGAGAACCTCATTATCTCTCTTATATGAGCTTGCCTTTGGTGGAGAATTGAAGTGGTGGAGGCCCAACTGGAAGGGACATAGTTTATTGGTTCTGAACATGTCGACACATAATTTTTTCATTCATACACTTATGTTGTTTAAATTTTAATAGAAATACTCTTTTCTCGTCCAATTAATGTCTTGCAAATATTTGAATTATTATTGCATGGGTGTATTTGTTATGAATATTGATGGATTATGTTATTATATGTGCTAACTTTACATATTATCACTATATGCTTGTGTGTCTTGGTTGTTGAGGACAAGTTGTAGGTGTATATCTTTGAGTCAAGTGCTCAACGATGGACTTCATCGAACATATGGACAAGGTAGGATATTTATCTTATCTTGTTAGCATGTTTTCTTCTATAACATACTTGAGATTAGAGTTTATTTATGCAGTCATTTCTGTATGTTGTGGTTTACCCCATGCCATAGAGTGATTTTTCTCGTAACACATAGTCTAAAGCATCTATCTTGATCTCAAAGGGTTGTTGCAGGTTAGGTAATGAGAGCACTGGTGTTGAACACAAGTGTTGCTTCATATCATAGAACGATTTATGTTGTGACAAGCCCCATGCAAATATTTCCTTACCACCACCTATGGTTATTTGACCAAGGGCCCATACAATATGGGAGAATCCCAACACGAACCTACGATAGAAATTGGAAATGCCTAAGAAGCTCTGAATCTCAATGAGTTTGGTTGGGGATGGTCAGTCACGGATGAATTGGATCTTGGATTGATAAACATGCACAACATGTGCATCAATAGTGTAGCCTAGGTATTGGACCCTGTCCATGATGAAGGAGAATATTTCCAAGTTGGCATATATCTTTTGCTATCACAAAGTGTGTAGAACATGTTGAATATACTGCAAGTGTTCTACCCAAGTATTGTTGTATATGAGGATTTCATCTAGATACACCACCACAAAATAATTAGTGAAAGGCCGCAGGATATCGTCCATCAACCTCATGAAATTTGTTGGGGCATTCGTCAAACCAAAGAGCATGACCAACCATTCAAAAAGACCTTCTTTTGACTTGAAGGCAATTTTCCATACATATGTTTGTTCTATTGGGACCTCATGGTAGACAGACTTCAGATCAATATTACTGAAGTATTTTCCCATCTTGATCTGATCAACAAGATCATCGATTTGGGGAATCGGGTACCAGTTCCTGACCGTGATTTTGTTTAGGTCCCGGTAATCAATGTAGAGTCACCAGGTCTCATCTTTCTTCTGCATCAACACAATTTGGCTTCCAGAAGGTGATGAGCTAGGTTGGATGTGCCCCTTGTGGAGTAGTTCTTGGATCTGACACTTGTTCTCCTCATTTTCCAGTAGAGAGAAATGATATACTGGCCCATTTGGTAGCAGTGTGTCAAGGGACAGATCAATGGGATGCTTGACCTGACAGTGCATAGGTACTCTAGTAGGTGATGAGAAGATTTCTTTGTACTCTTCCACGACCTTATTCACTTGCCTCTGCTGCGTGGAGAGGTTGGTAGTGGAAGCCATGGATGTGGTTGCAACCTTTTTCTCACTCTGAGAGTGAATCATGAAGAAGACAAACTTCCCAGTCTAAAAAATGACCTTCATACATTTCTTGGAAGAGATCAAGAAAATAACACTAGGCGGGACTACCTCGAGTATCCTATACAATTTCCTGTTCAAAGTAATAATAACACTATGAGGCCTAGACTCATATACAACATGGAGTTTCCATAAATATGGTTTCCCCAAAAGAACATCACAAAATTCAAGGGGAGAAACATCACACAATACCTCATATTTGAATGGCTTGATGTCGTACAACAGGAGACACTGTTGGCTAACGCGAAGATCACTTCCTTGATAGAGCCATCTTATGGTATAGGGTTGTGGGTGTGGAATTGTCGGTAGGGATAGCCTCTTGATGACCTCTGTTGATATGAGGTTCTTCTGGCTACCTCTATCAATGATGAATTGTAGTGGAGTGCCTTTCACCCACATCTGTGAATGAAAGAGGCGATCGCCTTCCTCTAGATCATTAGGTTTACCAGGCTGGATCTTGGTGGTAGAAATGGTGGAAATGGGTTCCACATCAATGATCTGTCTCCTCTTCTCTGGTTATTACTTAGAGTTAGAACCCATATCTGATTCAGAGGCTTTTACTTTAGCCACTAATGACTTCTTTGAGCGACAGTCGACAATTTTATGGCAGGGGCTCTTATGGAAGTTGCACCACTTCCCGATATATCTTGTCATCTTCCCATTATCCTTATTTTCTTATGGATTGGACTGGTTGTCATTAGGTTTCCCATATTTTCTCTCTCCTTTGTTCCATGGGTTAGGGCTGCCCTTTCCCTACTTCTTCTGTGAGGGGTTCCCAGACCCAAACTGTTGTGTATTTTGTTTAATCTTCTGCTCGACGACATGTCGATAGGACGCGCCCAAGGATGATTTGTCCAAAAAATATATTTATTTCTAGATGTATCTATGTAGACTATCGCAGTACTTGATAACCATAAGTCGCTCATAATATTTGATGCCCATCTTGGTGTGCAAGATATGGAAGACATTGGTGAACTCTGGGATTGTTTGGTCTCTTTCCTGTCGCAGTGTGGTCCATATTGTATACAAGTTGGCATAACTTCCAACATGGTAGTATTGTTCCTTAATAACATCCATGAAGGAATACCAAGTGGGTGCAACTGCAAATAATGTGGATCCTTCTATTTCATTTTTCTCACAAAAAATCTCCCACTAATATTTGACATGGGGGATGGCCTTGAGGAGCGCAAATATAATATTTTCTCTATCGAAAAAGTTGTGGACAGAAAAATACCCTTCTAGAAGGTTTAACCATTTATCTACAATATCTGCATCTATTTGACCTTCAAATATAGGAATATCAAAATTGATCTATACCTTGAAGGGGGTTGTGCTTCCTCTTGAGGTGGATGTGTCACTTGTTAGCATTCATCAAAGGATTTGTGTGAAGCTTTCCATCATATTGTTCCTATGTCACTCAAGGGTTGTTGAAATTACTAAGACAACTGAGAGGGGGGGGGTGAATCAGTTTTTACTGTGCTTAAACAATTTATGATTTATTCAAACAATTTTTAATCTATTCCAAGTGACCATCAATATTATACAATATATGAACAACATAAATAATGAACATCAGTCACACATAAGATATACATAGATACAAATTTTCATGAGGATACCCATAAAGGGAGAAGACCTCTTCTTCTTCTTCAAATGATAGGGAGTCTTTTAAGTTATGTGCATCATCTATCTTTGAGCACCAAATCAATGTGAGGCTACTACCTCTGTTTTACAAGCTCCAACTTGATGAGAGCACCAACCCTCTTATTTCTCTAGCACCCACTAGAAGGAAGCATCAACTCCCTAAGTGTTCCAACACCAATTGGACTTATACAAGCACCAACTTGCATACTAAAAATTCTGTGTTTTCCCTAGCACCACCCTACCACCCTATTTTCTAGCCACAACTAGATGGAAGATACAACTTCCAATATTCAATAACCAACTTGAATATCAGAGGACCAGAGTCCTCCCTAGCACCACCCTACCTCCCTGAGTGTAAATAAATGATTGAATAACCAACAATACAGGTATATCAATTCTTACAACTTCTTCTTTGTTCTGCAATTGTTCTCTGCTTCACTTTATTTTTCTCTGTTCATACTTGGATTGACTTGATTTTGTCTATTTTGCAATTCTACTCTTCTTCTTTTTGTTCTGCAAATCTTCTCTGCTTCACTTTTCTTCTGCTCTGTTCATACTTGGCTTGACTTGCTTCTGTCTGTTCAACTTTTGTTTCTCATCTCTGAGTTTCATCTCACACTACGCATACTTTAATTTTTCCTTTCTTATAGTTCAACTCATTTTTCAGTTCGAACAACCACCCCACACAGTCACATGCATTTCTCTTTTATGTTATCTACCCGATTCAGTTACACCTCCAAATTCCAAGGAAACGCGTCGGCAACTGAATCGCCAAATGTCAAAGAACTATGATTCGGTTCGGCTAACTGAATCATAACTGAACAATTAAAAATGAGGTGAAAAAAATATTCCTTCGATCAAATTCCCAATTAATCAACACCATTGGATTACACCCGTAGGGTCTCGCATTTATCCCATATGCCCACTGGCTGTGACCGAGCGCTAAACAAAAAGTGATTTCGCGATTTTGCGTTTCAGAATTCTTGTAATGAGACATCTCGAATCTCCCATGTCATGATCTCCAAAATGGAGCTTAGCTTCTAGCTCCTTCCCTTCTCATGACCACTGGCTGTGACCAAGTGCTTATCCATAAATCATTTCTCGACTCTCCCAAGTTGTGATCTCCGAAATGGAGCTTAGCTACTATCTCTTTCCTTCATCCTTTGACAACGTGACCTTGGCTATGACCACGAGCCAAACATTCAGGCTCTTTGCTTGTCATATAAATGGTCCAAAAATTTGATGATCCGACGATCTAGATCATTTCATGACTTTCCATGTCGCAAGTTCATGTGTAATATTCCTTTGACTCCTCCAATATTCAAGTCAACAAAATGCCAATTGCTCGCCATGTGTCCTCTGGCTTTAACGACTAGTATTTTCATCGCAATTTTTCATTTCATGGAGTTGGAGGTTAGCTCACCTCTATTCACCTGATTCATGAATTTGAGAAACTCCTCATCTGCTACCATGTGTCCTTCGAATCGAATGGTCCCCTTGCTTTCGGGACTTTGTAAGCTTGCTTCACCTTGCACTTAAAGATCATGCTTGTTCTTATGGATCCAACGACGATCGGTCGTCGTGCTCAGATATGATGCCTGATATATGTTCTCCTCTTCTACGTGCTCCTCCCATTTAAATTCAAATCTGACGGCCATTAGGAATTCAGGATGGGTGATCCAATGATCACTATTGCTCTTAACTATTGATCTTACACTTCTGATCTTGCCACTTTCTCTTGTTAGTCATCGCCGTGCTGATTTTTGATCTTGCCATCAATGACAACATGCATACTTTGCCTTCTGTTTGTAAACATGCCAACAATATCCCCCTTTGGCATTGATGGAAACCCCTTGAAGAACCTGAAGAGCTAAACTATCCCCTGAACATCCATCTATACCACTGTAGTATCCTTACCATTACCACACTTTCTCCCCCTTTGACATCAATGTCAAAGAAGAAACACTCTCCCCCTGAGTTGTTGTAGTATATTTTGAAGGTATCAGATATGTGACAGGAACATACTCCCCCTGAAAAGGTGAACATATTAGAAGAAAGAATATATAACCCCCAACTTCTGACGAAGATATCCAAAAGGGGTCGTTGCTAACGGTTTAGAAAAGATGCCAACTATCTATTTTGTGGAAATAAAATAATTTAGCTGAACAACTCTATTTGTAACCTGCTCTCTGAGAAAATTATATTCGATTGGTATATTCTTAGTCTTGGAATGAAGAACAGGATTCTTGGAGACACTAATGGCACTAGTGTTATCACAGTGAAGTGGGATGGGATCAGTAAAAGTTACCTTCAAATCTTCAAGAGTTTGTATCATCCATAAAATCTGAGTGCAACAAGTAGCAACATCAATGTACTCTACCTCTGTATTTGATAATGAAATAGATCCTTTCTTCTTACTAATCCATGCTACTAACGAGTCACCTAGGAAGAATGCACCTCCACTGGTGCTCTTTCTCTCATCCACTCAATTTGCCCAATCATCATCTGAATAAGCAGTTAACTAGAAATTCTGATTTCTAAGATACCATAGACCATAAGTCATTGTTCCCTTCAAGTATTTGAATATCCTTTTTACAGCTACTAAATGACTTTGTTTAGGAGCAGACTGATAACGACCTACCATTCCAACAACTTGCATTATATCAGGACGAGATGTTGTGATGTACAAAAGACTACCTATCATTGATCGATATGTCCTTTGATCAACATCAAGTGAAATATCATCTTTATTGATATTGCAACCAAACACCATAGGTGTACTAACAAGAGAAAAGTCTTCCATCTGAAATTTCTTCAACATCTCTTTCAAATAAATTTCTTGAGAGATAAATATTCCTGCAGAACTCTGATTTACTTGTAAGCCAAGAAAATATGACAATTATCCTATCATGGACATCTCAAACTTTGTTTGCATAGAGTTAGAAAACCATTGGACAGAAGAATCATTAGTACATCCAAAAATAATGTCATCTACATGAACCAAAATAACTAGTAAATCATCACCTTCAGACTTAATGTATAGATTGTTGTCAACAATGCCTTTCTTGAACCCTTTGTCTTGTAAAAATTTGTCCAGTCTATAATACCAAGCTCATGGTGCTTGTTTCAACTGATATAAAGCTTTCTTCAGCTTGCAGACATAATCAGGATTATCTGTCAGTGAGAATCCTTCAGGTTGCTCCATATATACTTCTTCCTCTAGATCTCCGTTAAGAAAAGATGACTTAACATCCATTTGATATACTTTAAAGTTCTTATGACATGAGTATGTAAGAAACATTATGATGGCTTCCAATATTTCCACTAGTGCAAAGGTTTCATCAAAATCCTGTCCTTCAACTTGTGCATACCCTTTACATACCAATCTGGATTTATTCCTAACAACTTGTCATTTTTCATTCGTTTTATTCTTGAATACCCATTTGGAGCCTATTACATTCTTATCTTCAGGTCTAGGAACAAGCTCCCAAGTATTGTTCTTCTCAATCTAATCAAGCTCTTCATTCATAGCTCTAATCCAATCATCATGCTTGTTGGC
>ML796880.1:160422-172576 GCA_009831015.1 Picea engelmannii
CAATTACTTGACATCAACCAATGACATCAATCAAACCAAACCATTTACATCAATGACATATGATCCAACAATCTCCCAAGTAATCAAACCATTGGCATCAATGACAAACCATTGGCATCAATGACAACATGATCCAACAGAGTCATCATTATTTGCACACAAACTTTTCTTTTTACTATATTTCTTAAATTTTTATTTCTCTTCATCATCATAGTTTTGGTCCTTTTGGTATTTTTTCTTGTGAGGACACTTAGAAGAAAAATTACCTATTTTACCACAGTTAAAGTATTTGAAGGGAAGCTTGCCTTGGTATTTTCCCGATCCTTTCTTTAACCTTCTCACAATTTTTTCCTCAATATCATCTAGTTTTGAATCAGTATTCTTGTCTGCTTTAAAAGATGCTTCTCTAGTAATGGATTTATCTTTACTAATTCTCATTTCATATGTAGTTAGAGTTCCTAGGAGTTGATTAATGGACAGATTTTTAAGATCATTTAATTCTTCTATTGTAGATACTTTTGGATTAAATTTATCAAGCAGAGATCTTAAAATATTTTGAACTAAAAATGATTCTTCAATCTTCTCACCAAGACCCTTCATGGCATTCACAAGCTCTTCAACTCTTAAAAAAATACTTGCTAACTGTTTCATCTTCATTCATCTTTAGTTGTTCAAATTTCAATCTATATGTTTGAAGTTTGGCATCTTTTACTTTCTCATTTCCTTCATAACTGCTAATAAGTGTATCCCACATTGCTTTGGCAATTTCAAGATGTGTCACCTTTACAAACTCATCTTCAACAAGTCCATTCAAGATAGCATTCATTCCCTTAGCATTAAATCTAAATTCTAATTTATCATCCTTGGAAGCTAGCACAACAGGCTTTGTATATCCAGTCTCTACTACATCCCAAACATCAACACCTAAGGCCATTAAGTATGTTCTCATTATAACCTTCCAAAAGACAAAATTTGTTCCATCAAATTGAGGAGGCTTATTGGCTGAAGTCCCTTCATGAATTGTCATGTTTAAGCTTACATATCTACCTTTAAATAAAATGAACCCGCTATGATACCAATTGTTGAAAATATTAAGACAACTGAGAAGGGGGGGGGTGAATCAGTTGTTACTGTGCTTAAACAATTTATGACTTATTCAAACAATTTTTAATCTCTTCCAAGTGACCATCAATATTATACAAGATATCAACAACATAAATAATGAACATCAGTCACACATAAGATATACACAGAGACATATTTTCACGAGGAAACCCATAAAGGGAGAAAACCTCTTCTTCTTTGAATGATAGGCAATCTTTTAAGCTTTGTACATCATCTATATTTGAGCACCAACTAAATGTGAGGCTAATAACTTTGTTTTACAAGATCCAACTTGTTGAGAGAACCAAACCTCTTATTTCTCTAGCACCCACTAGAAGGAAGCATCAACTCCCTGAGTGTTCCAGCACCAATTGGACTTATACAAGCACCAACTTGCATACAGAAAACTCTGTGTTTTCCCTAGCACCACCCTACCACCCTATTTTCTATCCACAACTAGATGGAAGATACAACTTCCAATATTCAAGAACCAACTTGAATATCAGAGGACCACAGTCCTCCCTAGCACCACCTTACCTCCCTGAGTGTAAATAAATGATTGAATAACCAACAATATAGGTATATCGATTCTTACCACTTCTTCTATGTTCTTCAATTCTTCTTTGCTTCACTTTTCTTCTTCTTTGTTCATACTTGGCTTGACTTGCTTATGTTTGTTTTGCAATTCTTCTCTTCTTCTGTCTGTTCTACAAATCTTCTCTGCTTCACTTTTCTTCTGCTCTATTCATACTTGGCTTGAATTTCTTCTGTCTGTTCAGCTTCTATTTCTCATCTCCGAGTTTCATCTCACACTACGCATACTGTAATTTTTCCTTTCTTACAGTTCAACTCATTTTTTAGTTCGAACAGCCACCCCACACAGTCACATGCATTTCTCTTTTATGCTATCTACCCGATTCAGTTACACCTCCAAATTCCAAGGAAACGTATCAGCAACTGAATCACCAAATGTCAAAGAACTGTGATTCAGTTATGTTAACTGAATCGTAACTAAAAAATTAACAATGAGGTGAAAACAATGGGCCTTCGATCAAATTCCCAATTAATCAACACTATTGGATTACACCCATAGGGTCTCGCATTTATCCCATATGCCCACTGGTTGTGACCGAGCACTAAACAAAAAGTGATTTCTCTATTTCACATTTCATAATTCTTGTAATGAGACATCTCGACTCTCCCATGTCGCGATCTCCAAAATGGAGCTTAGCTTCTAGCTCCTTCCCTTCTCATGACCACTGGCTATGACCAAGCACTTATCCATAAAGCGTTTCATGACTCACGACTTCGGGAATCCTGTGATGAGGCATCTTGACTCTCCCAAGTCGTGATCTCTAAAATGGATCTTAGATACTAGCTCCTTCCTTCATCCTTCGACGATGTGACCTTGGCTATGACTACAGGCCAAACATCCAGGCACTTTTCTTTTCAGATCAATGGTCCAGAATTTTGATGATCTGATGGTCTAGATCATTTCGCGACTTCGCATGTCGCGAGTTCCTGTGTCATATTCCTTTGACTCCTCCAATGTGCAAGTCAGCGAAATGCCAATCGGTCTCCATGTGTCCTCTGGCTTCAACGTCCAGGATTGTCATCGCGATTTCGCATTTCATGTGTTTGGAGGTTAGCTCACCTCTATTCACCCGATTCATGAATTTGTGAAACTCCTCATCTTCTACCACGTGTCCTTCAGATCGAACGGTCCCCCTTCTTTCGAGACTTTATAATCCCGCTTCACCTTGCACTTAAAGATCATGCTCGTTCTTCTGAATCCAATGACATTTGATCCTCACGCTCAGATCTGACGCCTGAGATCTGTTCTCCTCTTCTGTGTGCTCCTCCTGTCTAAATTCAGATCTGACGGCCATCCATAATTCAGGATGGGTGATCCAACAATCACTGTTTCTCTTCATTTTTGAGCTTACTCTTTTGATCTTTCCACTTTCTCTTTTTCATCATCATCGTGTTGATTTCTGATCTTGCCATCAATGACAACATGCATACTCTACCTTCTGTTTGTAAACATGCCAACAAGGGCTTCCTTAAGAAACATTTTGAAAGGATCTATTGTCCCGTCGTATTTCTTTTCGCCCACCATGGGTGGTTTATTTGGCATGCGAGAGCAGGTTTCCTCAATGGAAACAAGCTCAAGACCCAACTCTCTATACCCTGACTGCGTCGGGAACATGCATTAAAAAATGACAAGGAGCAAACCGCTCTGATACCAATAATCCAGATTTATGAGCGGAACAAAATGAAACCACATAATTATAATGTTAACACAGAGAGACAATGGTAAATAACATAGATACAATAAAAATTGACTTCTATTAAAAAAAAAATATGTTGAAAACTGTAAAATGCAGACTAAAAACAAGTTTGCTAGAATGGTGGCAGCTTATCTGTGAGAAGAGATGTGATAGCTACGCTCATTCACAAGAATATAAGTAAAATGAGGCTCTAAATAAATTTTTACAATAAATATGAATGCCAAAACCCTAGACATCCAAAAACCTAACCCTAGGAGATGAAGCGCCAAAATTCATGTGGGCACCGTTGGGGTAAGTTAGTACATTAACTTCCTGGGGTCGTAAATTTTGCATACAATCTCTGTTTAGGGTGCATGATAGCTCATTGGAAAGGTATTGACGAGGATATTCATTCAGGGGGATCAATAATATCCTTTGGATATATTTTTGGTTATCTATCGTGAAAAATTGTCATTTAGGCCCTCAAACTAGCCCCAGAAGTTAAAAACTGCTAAAAATAATAAATTGCCAAAATTGCCAGAAAATTGTTTTAAGCTAGTTGGAAATGGTGGTTGTCCACCAATATCCACCTGGATCAAACAATGGAATTTCCATCCCAATTTGTGATTGACCTCCAGACAACATAGTCAGGGAAGGTAGGGTCCAAGGGTTGTTGAAATACGAAGCACCGAAAGGAACGAACCTCATCGACGACAGAGACTTATTGGAAATGGCATCAAAATGGTGAATTGGTGACATGAAATAAAAACTACCCATCAAAGAGGAATACATTTCGACACCAACATCCTCAATTTCCTGCTGAGAATTATTAATTACAGGGACTGAAGGTCCAATCGATGCACTAGGAATAGCATGCACAGAGGACAACTGATCAATCGTCACTATCTTCCCTTCGTGAGAAAAACATAAAGCGTGGAAAACAGACGACAAGATGATTGTCATGGTATAAGTCCAATTACACCCTAATATTAAATTGTATTTGAGAGGTGCATCAACCACCTCGACATCAACTTCCATAATATTCCCACCTAACTGGACCATAAAAGTGGGGAGGATTCCGTGGGGTCGAAACGAATGCCCATCAAATGTGGTTAACATAGTCATAGATTGAGATAGGGTCAGAGAGACAATGGCTTTCCAACAGGTTAGGGAAATCACACATGTCGCAACACCTTCATCAATTATAGTACGTTTGATGGTAATTTCCATGTACTCCACATGGATTTGAAAGGCCATGTGATAAGGTAAGCAAGGCTTAACATCCGTGACCCCAAACTTGATAACCTTCGAGCCACATGGGTATAGAACTCATAACGTAGATAACAAGGCATTCCTTTGTGAAGGACACATCTAGAGAACCTCCAAAGCCAACATCGCACAAGGGGTTTGTCTCAAATATTCAACAATTGAATAGTTCTAGGCAGCTCTAGCATTGGGATTGTGGGTAGAGCGCTTTAGTACTCCTTTCAGAATACGAGGCAAAGGTTCTAGATTTTTTATATGCAAGGGTTTTTCCGGAGGAGGAGGAGACTCTGGACCTATAAAAGTCTGTGAAGAACCATAATCATGAGATCGAGTGGCTACATCAATCTGAGATTGGACCATATTGATGCATAGATGGCCACCTTCATGTGTCGTGGTGTTTTGACTCCTACTCGACGCATTTCCAGTGTTGGAGGTCCCTGAGGCCATATGTTGATTATGCAGAAATGGTTTTGTCAGCATAGCGAGCTGCTGCGATAAGAGCCTCGAGGCTTCCTTGATTTTGGGGCATAGGTGGGTAAGGTGATCATATTTACAAATTTTACAAGGAAACTTCACCCTTTCTCTTCTCTTTCTTTCCCTCACCAACATTATTATTCGATCTATGATTATTAGTCTAATCCTTGGATTTATTATTATTTTTCCCACCCTTACGATTATTATCCCATCCTTTATTTTTAGTCCCTCCTGGTTGTTGGTTACCATTCAGGTTAGATGACGATTGTACAAAATGCACATCCGCCGATTGGGTGGTGGTGGAGAACAAAGTTGAAGCTCATCCTACTACAGGATGACTTAGAGAAAAATATTTAAACTGGTTTGTCACCAAGTCTATAGTCTTAGCATTTGCGTAGCCTATGATGCCATCGACATGAGGCCCTGGATTTTGTCTAGGATCGTAATTTGACTGTGGTGCGTCAGGGAGAATTTCATAAAGCATCCCAGATTGAGCATATATGAGGTCCAATTGTTGGGATTTGAAAATGTCTTCCTCCTCAGATGTTACTCCAAATGTAGAGACATCCTTCGAAATATAAGGCAACAAATACTTAAGGAACCATTCCAATAGAAACTATGGAGGAATGTTGGATTTAATCAACCTCTTTCATCTACGCCATTCTTGGATATGGTCTGAGATATGCATGGAATTATCTTGGAGAAAGGTCGACAAAAAATATATGTTGGCATCATAACGAAATGACAATTGGAAGTGGTTGAGAAAAATCAATACCATCTGATTGAAAGTTCCATACATTCCCCCTAGTAGCTAAATGTACCATTTCACGGCGACCCCGTGAGGGTTCATTCAAATAGCATCAAACAAATAGAATCATCATTTAGGGAGTTAGATGAGAACCATATATGAAAAGTATTCACGTGATCACCCATATCCTCACCAGTATTTCCATCGAATTTTGGAATGTCTGAAGGAAGCTTGGTGGGGACAGGGACCAAGACAGATCATGACAAACATGGTCATTCATTAATTTTGAAAAATCGGGCATATTAAGAGTGGCCAAAAAAGGGAGCTAGGGTTGCAGAGTCTGATCCCATGCTCCTAGGAAAGATTGGGAATGAGGGATTGCATACCATATAGGGTTTTGGTATATACCATGGCCATGTCTGATAGGATAATATCCTCCTCCAAACTAATACATGAAAGGTTTTAAGGGCACCATACCCATGGAAGCGACATGATAAGGATTATATATGTTGCCCCCAGATGAAGGAACTCCATGTTGGGGGTTTCCCATACCGTGAAACTGACTCCCTCTGGATGGAACACCAGAGGATAGAGGGGGATTCTCCATAATAAATATGTTCATCGGAATCAACATGGAGGAAGAGGGGATGAAGGATGGAATATAGGAAGTGAACTATCCTCCCATTTGAGCACTCCATCCTGGAGCATTGAAGCTAGGATTAGGCCCGAAGGAAGGAGGATTCCAACCTCCAACTGTAGGATTTGCTTGGGGAATATGACCTCCACCAAATGAGAAAGGAACATAAGGAGGTTTCCTTCCCCCAGACTCAAAACTAGGATTTACATTAGCCATTGAAACAAAGGATGAGAGTTGTGGCGTCATGTAAGGAATACTAAAAGAAAAGGGATTAGAGGCCAAAGGCATTGACTGAGAATCATGAATCGATGTACCAAAACGATATCCTAAAGGGTTCGTTCCCACGAGTCAAGTAGAAATCATGGTTTGGGTGGCACTAGATGAGGGAACCTATAGCACCCACACCATCGAGGATGAAGGATTCGAGGGGATCCCCCTTATCACAAAATAGAAGGGGGTCAAAGGACTCCCTGAGACGGTCATGTATGACTCAGTACTCATAGATGGATGATCATGAGTCTAGAAGGTGGAGATATATG
Organism: Picea engelmannii; assembly: GCA_009831015.1. Taxonomy (NCBI): domain Eukaryota; kingdom Viridiplantae; phylum Streptophyta; class Pinopsida; order Pinales; family Pinaceae; genus Picea; species Picea engelmannii. The sequence goes on from ML796880.1 coordinate 167,461, forward strand.
TACCACATTTACTAACTCTACGCCTTTTAGAAGGCGGATTCGGTAAAGGATTAAGACATGGTGGTAACTTCAACAAATGAAGACACCGGAGAGGAGGCTAGTCTTTCTCCATGGTGACTCAAAAATCGACATATATAAAACAAAATCCTAAATCTAACTAATAATCAAGAGCACACAAAAATAAAACAAAAAGGACAATGCACACAAACATGATATAGTGGCTGAAAAAGGGCCTCCCACACTAGAGTAGGTATGTCTCACCCAAGAGGGGCCTGAGCCTCCCTTCAAAATATTGGAGGTATCAAAATTAGTTATAAGGGCCCTTGTGGGATTAACAATGCAGTCAGCCAGATCCCCCCAGAGAGGTAATCCTCCATAAAGGTTGTGTGCTTTCAGACCCTTATTTGACTTAGGGTATCTAAAGAATAACCCCTACAAGTAACCTATGTGCCTACCTATGTCAAGTAACTAGAGTCACCACGATATAACCAATGAGAAAGCGAGCAGTTTCAAGTCCGGTCCATCATATGGGAAGGGTAACAAAGCCCAAAATATCAAAAGCATTGCCTCTCATGAAGGTAAAGGTACTGGCAATACCCCCAGATACAAATATAACCTAAGAAATATCTCTGACGCTAGGAAGGTATTAGAGGGTTATCTCTACAACCAACTTAGTGCAACCTCATGCTTAACTATGGTGTGAGAAGAGCCTCCTGACATCACTGATTACACAATGGGTTTCGCCACTCCCTGTTCAGACACATATGTATAGTTTAATAGCCTTGGAGAATTTTACTCACAAAATATTATTCCAAGGCCCTATGTCCTATACTTGTTTGTGTACCCTGAAAAATTAAATCGTTTCTAATCAATTTTAATTAACCAACGTTAATTTTAATGTCTTCTTCTTACTCAAGAGGTGTGGTCATGAAATCAATGGTATTACGACTCAACATATACAAATAATAAAATATAAAAACACTGCTAAGTACTAGCCTTGAATTTCAAAGAAATGGTATGCTTCTAAATGTAGTCTTTCTAATGCAATCTCTACAATTTCAATGAAGTGCAATCTTTCCAAATGCATCAAAATCAATGCAAAGTAATCAAAAGTGAAAATTCCATAAGTACAATGCAAGTAAGTAAATATTTTTGTATTTTCACTATAAAGAAAAGAAAATGCAGGGACTGAATAACAACCTCATAAGCAGACGTTACTGCAAGAAAAAGAGACAAGCCAACAAGGAAACCTAGAAGAAACTACTCAGACCAATAAGCAAGGAAAACCAATAAAATAAATGAAAAGAAGAAGTTTTTCCAAAAATTAAACAATACAAAGGCTTCCTATAACTCTATAGGCACTTAACAGTCAAAATCGGGACCCAAGAAAACTCAACAATAAAAAAAACTCACCAAACAAACACCAAACTCAACAAATAAGACTTAAGAGATGATGTACGCAAATGTTTGAGAAACAAGCACATATATACACTCCCTAAAGGAAGACAACTCGCGTATGTATGCGTCTGTCAAGGGAAAACTCGCGTATACCAAGAAAAACATTATCAGGCCAAATGTTAAGCCTAAAAAACTCAGATGCAAGGTAAAAAAACAGGTTTTCAAGAAACATGCGACAAGGAACCTCAAGCAAATAAAGAGAAAATGAAGGAGAAAAACACTTTGTTGGCCCTTGACCAAGTTTTGGGAGATTCTTTCTCATATTGACCTATGTGGGGACTTCGACAACCTGTCGAAGGAGGAGCACAAGACGAAGCGGAGTCAAGGGATCTCAAACCACTTTTGGGTCTTTTTTGGGTTTTTGGGGATAATGTAATGGGACTGGGATGTCGGCCCATGGGTTTTACCCATGTTTAGGGCTATTTTTTAAAGTATAAATAGAAGGATAGGCAATGTAGAAAGAGAAGAAGTAGTAGGTCGGTAAGCAAAGTGCTAAAGGCTAAGTGCTAGTGTGGATTGTAAGGGCTTTGTGCATTCTGTGTAAGACTTGCAGAGTTGAGTGCAAGTCCCTGTGCGAGACTATGGAAGGATTTGTGTTGTAACGCAAGAAAGAAGGATCTATCGAACTACGTAGATCTTATGTCTTGTGCAGAGTAAGGGTTTTGAGGCTTTGTGCTTGTAACTAATTGACTGAAGAATATAAAGAAGAAGAGTTGGTGGACATAGCCCCAGGGTGGGGGTGAACCACATAAATCCTATGTTATGATGCTTTGTGCTTTGTCTTATGTGATTTACATGTTATTTTCTATGTGCTTGGATGTATTTAGATAAATCTACTTATTCTTTGTGCTTATTAGATGTGAGAATGTTATATATAATCTATATGGTCATATTTAGTGCTTGATCTACTTGATCTGATCTATTTTCCTATGCTAAGTTCTTGAATACAGTAGATTAGTGTGAGTACTGCGAAGCTTTGTTCTATTAGCAAAGTGGATATTTCTTGGATATTGAGGAACTGACGGTGCTGAGTGCTTTATTAAGTGTTAGAATCACATATCGGTGTCCCAGCTAAGGTTGCAAACACCTGAGTCTTGCAACGACCCCTGCCTCTACCTTGGGTGAGACTTCATCTGCTTCACAGGTGTTGCTGAAAGGGCTGGTAGTTAGGGCTTTGTTGGTGCGTTGTTGTAGCATTGAACCCTGGGTCTGCCCCTATGCCAAAAAATGGTTCTGTTGTTGGGACTTGAACCTAGGTCTCTCGGGTGAGAGCTGAGTATCCTAACCAACTAGACATGAAATTGTGATTGTTGGGAACTGAGAAAGAAGAAGCTCTATGCAAATATTCATCCTGGAATTGTGGAATCTCTGTGCATAGATATGTGCCCTAGCACGCAATATTCTACTTGATTTATAAATCTCTGTGCTAAAGAAAGAAGCTCGATCTGAAGAAAGGAGATCGGATATGAAGAAAAGAGGTAAGATTTGGAAGCTTTGTGCCCTAAGAAAAGTAAAAGTGGGAATTCTTGATTAAAAAGAGGTAAGATCTGTAAGCTTTGTGCTCTGATAAAGGTAAGAATAGTTAAAAGTTTTAGATTTGAAAGCTTTGTTCTTTGTAGAAGTAAGATAAGTAAAAATTTTTGTTTCTAGAGTATGGATCTAGGTATGATTGATAGGATCTTTCCTAGCTTGAAAACTAGGGTATTAATAGATGAAAGAAGATTTTATATGAGTAGACCTGATAAGAATAGTGAACGATATGTTATACCTATGCATAGAAAGAATGTTTGGACTAACGAGTGGATGTAGGATCCTAGAAAGAATTTGTTGCAGGTTAGCTACCATGATCCTAGTGCGCAGTACAGAAGAGGCTGGGGATCATTTAAAAGAAAGAGAGTATTAACCCTCTGTTACAGTTGCAGAAGATCGGGACATCTAGCTAAGGAATTCCCTGGTGAAAGACCTAGTTGACTCTGTTGTAAGGCTCTAGACCATGAAGTATTGGATTTCCCTAGAATGATTGCTAAGCTTGAAAGAATGAATTTGAATCAAGAGAACCCTAAGGCAGATCCAGAAACTAAGGCTATAGAAGAACCCCAGAAATAATCAGAGAAGGTATTGCTATAGATGAAAGAAACCTTGGATGACCACCAACATGTTAGATTATCAGAGATTTTTAAAGAAAAGGAATGCCTTGAAGCAAGAATAGGAGACTTCAACATTGACTATGTTCTAGATGAGGAAACACAGGTGAATGTCATGACTGAGAGAACTTGGGAAGCTATAGGGAGGCCTTCTATGACTCCCTCATTAGGAGGAATAGGGTTATTCAGAGGAAAACTGGTAAACCTGTGTGGGAGGCTCGCCCAGATACCTATGACTGTCAATGGAACTTCGACGGAGGAAGATTTTGAGATTATTAAATTTTTTGAAGACCGCGCCCTATTTACTATGTTAATAGGAAAACCTTGGATTTACAGAGATCAAGCCAGAAGAAAGAAAGAAGAAGAAGTCTTGGAGCAGAAGAAACAGGATTTAAAATATTTCATGACCAGAAGGATTGCACACTTGATCGAAGAACAAGAGGACAGATCAAAGCTATTTAACACTAGAAACCCAGATGTCGAAGGTGTAAGAACATTAGAAGACTCACATGAGACTGAAGTGTTGGATTACTGAGAGGGGGGGTGAATCAGTGATAGCGTAATTATAATCCTTTTTCTTCAAATTTTATATCAATGTAGAATTATTATCCAATAATGAGTAATAAGAAATAAACAATCACACACATACATAGTACACCAGTGTTTTACGTGGAAACCCAAATCAGGAGAAACCCACAGAATGTTTTTTTTATATGTCTTGAAGAATTACATTCATTGGAAGCACCAACTTCCTTTTTTTTCCAGCTGCAACTGGAAGGAGGCTCCAACCCCCTAGTTTCTCAGGCTACAATCTAAGGGAAGCTCCAACTCCCCAATTCTCTGGCTACAACCCCCAATGTTCTCCGGCTACAACCGAAAGGTGGCTACAACCACCTGTCCTTTCCCCGTTCTACCACCCTGAAGTAGAAGTAGAATGATGGAACCACTGTCACACTATCACTGTGAGATATACCATTTTAAACCTGTACCAATAAATCTGAACCATGCATCAACCATGCATCAACCTGTACCTCAACCTGTACCATAAACAAGTGCATCAACCATGCACCAACCTGTAATCAACCTGTACCATAAACAAGTGCATCCAACCATGTACCAAGTATGTACCAATCATGTGTCAACTACTCATCAACTATGACTCATCAATATGTACAAACATCATCAACTATACACCTCATGTATGTGCACCAACTCATCAACTACTTGTCTCAACCATGTACTCAACATGTACCACAACGAAAAGCCCTCATCAATTTCATCATCCAAATCCAATTTGTAGCTCTATAATAGACCTTTTGTATATGATCACATTATTGCAAACCTTCCTTAACTTTCAAAACAAGAGACTAACATTTTCATCAAACTTTTCTTTAGTCTCACATGCCTAGTTTTGGATTAGTCAACAACCCTAACTTGAAGTAATCATAACTTTGAACTTGTAATGTATAAAGATTTGAAACTAATACACAATGTTCTTCAGTGTGTTTAATGCA
>ML796880.1:175563-190678 GCA_009831015.1 Picea engelmannii
TCTAAATGTTGCACTTTGACCGAGGTACCTAGTGACCAACTTTAGGACATCTACCCAGGTGGCAATTGTGGGCTGCAATTGCACCTTGATTGGATTTTGTGTGGCTATTGGGAAATATCGCCAGCTCTTTCGGGATATGCCCCTTTTACCCCTCATTATAACCAATTATTTCATCCTTCACTAGTTTATCTTCCGGTGACTTCAGACCCCACTGTTGAGTACTATTGGAAGGTCCAGTGCTATTTGAGAGGAAGGACGTTACGTCTTCTAGGACATGAACATTTGCTTTCTTTTGATTCCCCCACGCAGACAAAACCCACTTACCCACATATATGCTTCTTTTCTCATTTTATGTATGATGCACATCTGATTACAGTTTGATTTGGATATATATATTGTGTAAAAACATTCAACGCAAAGACTCTGGTTTCTATATTTCTCTCACCACTCTTTGCACATATTCACACAGCTAGTCTGACATCATAGGGGAACCACAGAACCCCCATTGTTCACGACGCTTGCTCAACCTCCCTCCTATATCAGGGGGAGTATCTGTTCATGCCCGCTCATCGGCACCCCCTTCACACACTCCTGTGAGTGCTACTATCTTAGGATCAACTTTGCTTGGTTCTACATTACTTGGGTCAACTTCCCAAGGTCATCCGTTCACTCGCTCTCCTTTACACGGAAGCGGGGGACCCACTTCCTCTCAAGGAGGGAGCACCAACCCACCTAGCCCCCATCAAGGGTCAGGTTCACAACACACTATGGCCGGAGCTAACCCTCCCCACCCACTACAGATGCCATATTTGGCCTCTCTCAACATACCGAATCTCACCAAACTTACCAATGATCTGATATTGCATGATCCCACATGGCCTGCAATGCCAACCAAACCACCTTCAGATATACCAAAGTTTGAAGGAAATGCAGGGGATGACCCTGCCAACCATGTCATGAACTTTCATCTTTGGTGTTCTTCCAATAGCATTATGGATGATTCCATCAGACTGCGATTATTTCAACGCACACTCACTGGCCCATCGGCTAAATGGTATGTCGAAGAAAAATTGGGGTCCCACACAACCTTTGAGTCATTGGCCAAAGCATTCTTGACCTTCTTCCAATTACCCATCCACCACGACAATGGTCTAGAACTATTGTCTAACTTCAAACAAACCTCAGCCACACACATCGTTGACCACATTCATGAGTGGCGTAGGCGACGTAGTTTGTGTAAAGCAGAAACCACCAAGCAACAGTGTCTCAACTGGTTTCTTAGATCACTTGTCTCTCTCCTTGGAAAGGATGTAGCTTCCACCTTCCCTCAATCAGAAGAGGAAGGCATCAGCAAAGCCCAACAGTATGACCTCATCTATGCACAGTCAGGGTACTTATACATGGTACTTTCTGATCTTCCAAAACCTGTGCCATTTGGCTAAGACAAACCTAGGATGTCTCACTCAGCGGACGGACTAATCGGTGCCACCACACACCATGGTCCACAACCCCAACCACCACCGATGTATGGAACACCTCAATACCCGCCGGCATACGGGGGCACTTCTTATTACCCCCCACCACCTTATCAACATCCTTACCCTGTTGCTATACCTCCACCCATCAGTGGACCACCACCGGCACTTCCCATACATCCACCTATTCCCACAAATAGTGGTACTTCCTCAACATCAGCTTATAGTACTAGTGAAAGCACTATGCCTTCCTATGTACCTTATGGATTGGTACCACCACAAAATCCATACTTCCCATTTCCTGGTCCTCCACAACCCATGGCTCCCCCACATCCTCATGCAGGGGTAAATTTTGTTCAACCTTCTACTGCTCAACAATACCAAAGTTTTGAACAGTTGAATACATCCAACCCAACTCATCAATCGAACAATGCCAAGAAGAAAGGATGGAACAGGAATAACAACAACCCAGGTCAAGACGGGAATCAACCCCCACAACACCAACCAACTGGGGGCAACCAGAACCAAGGGAACCAAAACCCCCAAGGGGGCAATAATAACAAACGCCAAGGGAGAAATAATGTTAAAACCATCTTCCCTTGTTCCCTTTGTGGTGAGGTCAGTCATTACACTCACCATTGCCCCCAGATTGCTGATTTCAAACGGTTGAAAGACTCAGGTAGTTTTCCCCATTCTCCTACACAAACTGCCCCTCAGCAGGCACCACAACAATACGTGCAACAACCCCCTCCCACCGTGCTGCAAAATCCTATTCCACATCAAGGTGTGATAAACACCCAACAGGACACACAGCATCCCCCACCTCAGGTGGGGCAATACCTCAACCCCAACAACCCAGCAGAGCATACAATTCTCCTCACCAGTGAGGAAGAAATCCTTTTGCAAATGCGTAATCGTCAGTATCATGCACCTGCTGAGTCTACTCCCATATCTCTAGAGACAAAACCTACATCGACGGGACACCCGTTGGTGATCCCTCGCCCTTCCACCGAACCACCACTACGCATCCCTCACATCCCCTTGCATAGGAATGTCCACAACCCACAGGCTAGGGCAACTCATAACTATAGCTTGGTAGACGACTTAGCGCAATCCCCGGCTTCCATGTCAGTATTGGAAGTCCTCCAGACTTGTCCTACACAACAGAAATCACTACTTTCCACCTTGGGGGCAGTCGACCCTGCCGATACTCGACTCATCACCTTTGATCTTGACAGCGGAGAACCTCGTCTTCCCACCTTGATCACTTTTCAAATACCAGTAAAAATATGGAACATCACAGTTCATCAATGTATCATCGATGAAGGTGCATCTACGTGCATTATGTCCAAAACAGTATGGCAGAAACTTGGTTCCCCAGAACTCATACCCTCTGCCATCACATTACGAACTTATGACGGATGACCATCCTCTCCTGAAGGGCTCTTTCAAAATGTCCCCGTTGAACTCGGGGGCAAGACTATTCTCATTGACATCGAAGTTATCGACGCCCCGCTCGATTATAATATCCTATTCGGTCGTAGCTACATGTACGCTATGAAGGCAGTGGCATCTTCCATCTTTTGAACCATGATGTTCCCCCACAATGGGAAGATCGTGACCATCGACCAAGTCTCACATTATGAGCCTAACCCATCTGCCAACCTCAATAACATTCTTCCCCTCATCCACACAAACCAAGACGCATATCCACTCGTAGAGATGGGTCCTGGGATTTTCAAAGATCCATCCTTGTTAGGGACGTACCATGGAGCACCACCACTCCTTCATCCTGCTAATCAAGTATGCGTCATCCTCTAATGAAACTCACACCAAGGATGCTCATCCTCCTCAGGAGGCTTCGGTCATTCCTGACGTCCCAACAGTCGCAGAACCACTCCTGTCGGAACCTCCTGCGCACTCATCGACCTCAGCAGTCCACGAATCCACATCCCCTCAGGGGCATAGTCCCGTTTGGGAGACAGTTCCCCAACCCCTGACCCAAATTCCCTTCTTTTACCCTCCACCCAGTATAGAAGCCTTTCAGGTAGTCGCAACGCTCACACTACCTAATATGGTGTTAGCAATCCCAGTGTGGTATTTACACCCACCTGAGATGGTCCCTCGACCATCCCTTCCCCCACAGGAAGGAATCCCCATGACGATTCCCATCCTTACCCCCACCACCCCCCCACTCACTAACCTCCCGACTACAGCTGGGGGCAGGAGAAAGAAGAAAGAGCCCACCACTCCACTTCCTCCACGCATCCCACCAACTTGCGCACTATGTGAGAAAGAGGGCCACCAAACCAACAACTGTCCATCACTACCTAAATTACGGAATTTGACCCCCCTCAATCCAACTCCCACAATACCCGCCACTACTGCTAGTCCCACCACTATCACCCACCCTTCCAGTAGTAAAGGGTTGAGGACCAAATACGCTTGTGCTATATGTTCAGAGTATGGCCATTACACCCATCATTTCCCAGCACTGCCACGCTTTTGACAGACATTAGCAGTTGTACGCTAGAAATTCTAGAACAACCCCAGTCCTGCTAAGTCCTCATCAAAAAATATCACTGACATCCGCTATGTCACCACTTCAGTCAATGAACGTATGAGACGCCCTTGCTCTCTCTACGATTCATTAGCTCATTTTACATACCAGTGTCCTATGATCCTTGAATATAGGCAACGTCAATTGGCCCTGCTTCACCAACCCGCAGAAGCAATAATTAACATTACCTCGTCACTAGAGGATCTTCATGTCATTTCTCCCAAACCCGAGGCACTCCCAACGCCTCCATGGTTCTTGGATGACGTATCTGAGGATTTACCCCACAACCCACCCAACTCTCCTGCGCATTCCCCTATGGATACCCTCCACCCAACCACCACGGGTACCCCTCAGTACTTCAATATATGGTTCATGTCGAGTGAACCCTCACCCTCTCCTAGCATTGCTCCCTCTGCTTCTCCATCAGGGGGCAACCACACCATCACCGAGGTTACTCCTCCCGACTCCTTGTATTCCCACCGTTTCCAATGCGACGAGGAAATACTGGAAGAGATAAACCACCCGGACTCTCCCTGGGACGTGCTACATCACCGTGCACTCTTCTCTCCACAGGAAGCCCTCATGCCTCCTAACCAAAACCCCATTTATGCGGTCGAAACAAAAGATTTTATCCCGTCAGGGCCTATCGATTGGTTCAACAATCCCATTCCGACCCCTGATGCTTTTGAAGAAGGTAATATGGACAACATTTCCCCCACCATCAAAATTGACATTTCCATTAAACATGGCATCGTTGAGGAAATCACCATCGGAGCTGCTTGCACTCCTCAGGAAATCACCGCATATAAATCCCTCTTCCAAGAATATAGGGATATTTTCGCCTGGTCATACACGGAAATGCCTGGCCTCGATCCCTCTATTGTCGAACATCGCATCGACACCTGGCCTGACATCACACCAGTTCACCAGAAACAGTGACCGTTGCACCCATCCAAAGCCGTGGCTATCAAAGCCGAAATTGACAAATTACGTGCTGCCGGGTTTATTTACCCCATCGCTTATACTTCATGGGTGTCCAACCCTATACCCGTCGACAAAAAACAGGGCACTATCCGCATTTGCACAGGCTTTTGCAATCTCAATAACACATGTCCCAAAGACAACTTTCCAATGCCTTTCATCGATCAAATTATCGACGACTGTGCCGGCCACGAGGCTCTCTCCTTTATGGATGGATTCTCTGGCTATAACCAAATTCAAATCCACCCAGTTGATCAGTATAAAACCACATTCATCACCCCGTGGGGTACTTTTTCATATCGTGTCATGCCTTTCGGCTTAAAAAATTCCGGTGCAACTTTTCAGCGGGCAATGACATACGTCTTCCACGATCTGGCTCAAATCATCCTCGCCTACTTGGATGACCTCACAGCTCGATCCAAGAAACACACCCAGCATCTCGATGATTTACGCATCATCTTTCAACGGTGTCGTCAGTACAACATCCGCTTGAATCCTCTCAAGTGTGTGTTCTGTGTCACCGTCGGGCACCTCCTCGGTTTTGTTGTTTCCCAAAGAGGTATTACCGTAGACCCCCTCAAAGTTCAAGCTATCACCAAAATTCCACCTCCTCAGAATTTACGACAACTTTAGAGTCTACAGGGCAAAGCTAACTTTCTTAGACGCTTTTTCCCCGATTACACCATATGCACACACGGTTTCCTCCGCTTACTACGTCATGGTATCCCTTTTCACTGGGACGACCATGCCCAACAATCATTTGACGATCTTAAAGCAGCGCTTTCAAATGCACCGTTAATTAGTGCACCTAACTATAATCGCGACTACATCCTCTACATATCAACATCAGCTGTATCAGTAGCCGGCGTCCTCGTCCAGCTCGGAGATGACAATCGTGAACATGTCATTTATTACGTTAGTAAGAACCTCTCAGGACCACCCTTGAAGTATAACCACGAAGAGAAACTTGCTCTTGCAGTTGTCCTCACAGTCCAAAAACTGCGCCATTACATTCTGCTTCACACCACCAAGGTCGTCGCAGATTCCAACCCTATGCAGTACTTGTTCAGTCGTCGCCAAGTTAACGACAAATTCACTCGATGGATCGTTATCCTTCCAGAGTACGAACTCGAGTTCTCAACACCTAAGAGTAAGAAGTCCCTCGTTCTCGCTGAACTTGTCATGGTCCTCCCCTCTGATACCACTAGTACCCCCATCAATACCGACTTTCCAGACGAACATCTCTTTTACATCACTTCGGATGATCCTTGGTATGGCGACCTTCTCGTCTACCTACGAACTCAAAAGTTTGGTAACCACCTTTCACGGGATGATCGTCGACATATTCACCATCAGGCCCCCTGCTACCTTCTCATCGGAGACATCCTATACAGGCGGGGCGTCGACACCATTCTTCGTCGATGCCTGACTATTGACGAGGCCAACAGAGTCTTAAATGACTGCCACAACGGCACATGTGGGGGCCATCTTTCGGGTATATCCACTACTCAAAAGATTATCCGAGCTGGTTACTTTTGGCCTACCTTGTTTCATGATTGCATTCATGCCGTGAAACGATGTGAGCAATGTCATCTCTACGCCAACAAAGCCCGAGCTCCCCCTGCTCTTCTTCACTCTATCATTACGGCTGGCCCTTTTTGTAAATGGGGCATTGACTTTATGACTTGTAATCCCCCCTCCAGCAATGGTCACAAATACATTGTTGTCGTCGTTTTTTACTTCACCAAATGGGCCGAAGCTATGCCCACTTTCAACAACACCGCTGACACTGCAGCGCGTTTTTTCTCTAACCACGTCATATCCCATTTTGGAGTACCCCTCCAACTCATTTCCGACCATGGGAAACACTTCGAGAATGAGATCTTTGTCGAACTCTCATCTCGGTTAGGATTATCTCATGAGTTTGCCTCACCATATTACCCTCAGTCAAATGGACAGGTCGAGGCAGTTAACAAAGTCCTCAAGACCATGTTACAGCGCATGGTTAATAAACATAAAACCAATTGTCATCATATGTTATTTTTTTTGCTATGGGCTTATCAAATGGTGGTGAAAACCGCTACTGGTTTCACACCATTCCATTTAGTCCATGGGGTCGAGGAAACTCTTCCCATCGAGTGAGAAATTCCCACCTTACGCACCGCAATTGAGCTATTACCTGACACTGCTCCAATGGAGCGGCGATTGCTGAACTTGGAGTCTCTGGATGAAGATCGATGATCTTCCTTACAGAACAACGAGGCAGCTAAAAAATGATCCAAGGCTAACTTTGATCGCCATGTCAACCTTCGATCATTCCACGAAGGCAACCTCGTCCTGGATTATGATATCGCTCATGATACCTTTGGCCATGGCAAATTCAAATCACTTTGGCATGGCCCTTACATTATCCAACATTTCTTCACCAAAGGCGCATATATCCTGGCCTCTCCAGAAGGCCTCTCTCTCAAAGAACCCGTCAACGGGTTGTATCTCAAGAAATTTTATGCTTAAAAGTAGTCATTCTACTTTAGGTTATTTTGTTTTTAGTGTTTTTAATATTTTTTCTCCTTCCCTCACGTCTAAACTATCCCTTGTGCTATTGACAGATGCTTCCTCCACCAACCTACCACATCGGTTATGCCAACAGCGTCAGTCGTTGGACACAAAATCTCACTTCGGCTGCTTGGGCTCTCTACACCCCCTCACATGAAATGCTACATTCAAGCGGCATATGTTTAGGGCCAGCAACCAACAACCAAGATGAATACACTGCGGTCATTGGCCTCCTGGCCAACGCCCAACGTCATCATATTCGTCACCTTAGCGTCTTCCTCGACTCTCAACTAATCATTCTCCAGCTCGACAATGTATACCATGTACGCGATCCGTGCCTCTTTCGCAAATACCTGCAGATTAGGATTTTATCTCGACATTTTGATTTCATTACATTTACACATATTCCAAGACAATTGAATAAAACAACAGATCAAATAGCTAACATGGTGTTAGATTGGCATATATCACATCAAGCTACACATACATAAACATCTCACAAATATTGTCACAGCATATATATAGAATAGACATCATCAAAATCATGAGCAAAAAACACATGTAAACACCAGATGAATCTCAAAATATGTATACTCATGTATATATAAAAGCCCATCAGGCCATCCGAATGTTTACATACGAAAATACATGTATCCGCAGGCCAATGCAGCACCTCGGTACAAAAAATGGGCTCACCAGCCTATATACAACAAAAACAAAGATATACATCATGCACCACTCATGGTGCCTCTATCGCACCACCACCTGCTCCTCCCTTAGGCGGTGGTGGCCCACCACCACCTGCCCCAGGCGGTGGTGGTCCACCCACAGGACCCTCCTGCCCCGACGGCAGACATCCACTCATCATAGCAGCAAGCACTACTGCTCGTCGCACTATGGCCTGCCATGGTGGCGGCACCCCCACACACTGCTCCAAGAAACTCTCGTCCTGGATGCGCATCCACATGCCCTCCGTCATGTCCTATAAAACCGTCTCTAGATGACGGCGTATATCATCATAATCCACTCCGGCCGCCGCCGAAGGAGCGTGTGATGGCCTCGCACCAGGTTCATCGAACCGGCGCCTCCTCGCTGCCCTCTCTGGCTCAGCTGGTCGCCCCGCGACATCCTCCCACCGATGTCTCTCTCCATGCAGTAGTCTCTCCAGCTCTCGATGAGCCGGCGCTCTCTGCATCTCCACCTCCCGCCCGTGAGGTGCCACATCTGCACATGCAAAAAACAACAACAACAGATAGTATCAACATCTATATCATATACATATGGACTGCTATCTCAAAAAAAAAACATACACCAAAAACATGCACACCAATACTAAACATACCTCGATGGTCAAACACCTCCCCTGGAGGTAGCACCATGTCCGGGTCACCCCGGAAGTCCACCCCAACATAGGGGTACCGAAGTATCACCTGCAGCATCTGCCGCCATATCTGTGTCGCCTCTGCCGAAAAGAAGTGGCCACCTTCGCCACCACCGTGACGAAGCAAAATTGTCGACCACTGCCTCAACCGTCGCTCTCGCTCCCCCGGCATCTCCAGTAGAACCCTCGGGTGCAACATCGGTACCCTCTCTAAAAACCAGGCCACTAGGATGGACCCGAAAGCAAACTCTCCTCCATCAGTGGACCGACAGTGCTCCAACTGTGCCACCATCCTAGCATGAAGCGTCAGCCCCCAAGCAAACCGCTCGCCAGCCAATACTCTCTCCAACACCAAAAGTTGGCCACCACTAATCCGCTGGGTCACCAGCGACCCATATATCCGCATAATCATCGCTGCTATACAGCGATACACCAGGGAATATATCGCCCCTATACTCACCACAGTCCCAGACATAAAGTCCCGACCTGAGCAGTATCTCTAGCCAATATCAGCAAGCACAATAGTCTTGGGCAACACCGGCTCCGCCGGTAGGGGCATTCCCCAAAAGGGGAGCCCAGTCAAGAAATAAATATCCTCCACCGCAGTGAAGGGGATCTGCTCTCCTCGTATGAGGAAGCAGTGCAGCTCCGAACTCCACATCTGGATCAAGAACTGCAACAGATACTCCTGTGCCCGTATCAACGGGCACTCAAAGAACTTTAGCAACCCACAGGTTGCCAAAGTCGCACGCACACCGGGCCCCTCAATGGCCACAACGTCTCGCAATTGGGCCTAGTCTCGCTCTCGCCACCGCACTGGCATCGTCACCACGGTCCACCTGCAGACAACACAGAACCCTATATCAGCTCATGCAACCATCAACAACATAAAAAAGACTCATTTTTTACCTTTCAACCTTGCCTCCTAGGCGCGGTTTTTGTTACCCACAGGCGCGCACACATGCGTGCCTGTTCACTACACAGGCGCACATATATGCGTGCCTATTCATTACACATGCGCGCATATATGCACGCCTGTACACTGCATAGGTGTGCATCAGTGCGCACTTGTTTGTTTCACAGGCACGCCCTTACGTGTGCCTGTTCACCATACAGACGCGCCCAGGTGCGTTCCTATCAAACCCACAGGCGCGCACTGGTGCGCGCCTGTTCAACTCACAGGCGCACCCTTCGGGCGTGCCTTAAATTCTCCCTATCGCACACCCATGTGTGTATATTCGGTGTACAGGCGCACACGTATGCACGCCTATCACCGAATCGCCCGCGCATGTGGGGCCCACACCCCCTAAATACCCCTATACGGCCCTTCATACACACCCTTCCCAAAAATTGAAAACCTATTTCTATGCAGGATGATCAGACCACTAACCTGATACTCGCAAATTCTCAATCGGCTGCCTCGTCCTCCCCGAATCTACAAATCTCCTCTGAAAACTGCTTGTCCACTCACTATTGCAGTAGGTACAAATGAGGTGGCAATGTGGGCCCTACAGCTATATATAGGCCTTTTTCCAAACTTCCACTCACCATTCCGGGAGCCCAAGGTGTCCATTTTTCAAACCGTCTTCAACCACGGGATCAACATCCCATCACCTACATCACAGCAGTCCCTGGGTCTCTTTTCATCCTGAGCCCCCGGGGCGCCTTTTTTTTTCATATCATGGTCAGGTATGCACGCGCATAGTCACATTTATCAAATACATGCTCATATCTTTGATTCTCTTCAGATGTTGTTCACTTTGGGTATTTGGTTTTCATGTGTGCAGGTACTTGATCATCATCCATCGACACAACCCCTTCAGATATATACTCAACACTGGCATGTAGTATTTCCTGCTATATCGCATTTACATTTCCAGTCACACCCTCTGATATTGGCCTCTAGGATCCCCATTCCCGGCTCTGCAGTACACACGCCTCCATTTGCACCTTCGGTACTGTTACCCGGTAGCATTCTTACCCACATGAGTTGTCCCATTCATAACACCTTTTGGCACTTTTGACACTCATGTTGTTCTTCATTACCCTTTAGGGATGGGAGTCCCGATAGTCTTTCATCATGTCGTGAATCAACCACATACTCCTTCTCCTCATTTTGCTAGATTTCCCACACGGACTCCCAGATTATCTCTTTACGGTTCTATTTTTTACCTGCACCTCCGCAGTATCATGAGCCCTTCATTTCATCCACAATCAGTTTTCCCATCTGTGAACCTACCTTCATTTCACCTACCTCATACAGAAACTCACCAATGGGGCCCCCACCCTTCGCCAGTCTTCCAAGCACATTATTCCCTACGTGGGCCACCCATATCACACTAGGGCACCCGTTTCTGTATCTGTACATTTCTCCCCAATTATTCTTTATTTATTGTACAAACGCCTTTATTTCCAGTCATTGCATTCTCTTTTTGTCATCACCTTTGGCGACTTGCTTCCTTTTGGCCACACGCAACCCATGTCACCCTTGGTTGAAGCATTACTTATCATCTACCCTTATCGGCATCGTCCATCTCTTCAGAGTACCCCACAGGTCACTTACCTCTACCCTCTGAATTTGTTCACTTTGTCCCGCCTCTGGCACAACTTATCACCGGTCTTGTCGTCCCCCTGACACTCGACCTCATTACACGGTTGCGGCCACTCTTTATCTCATACATCCTCCAACCAAGGGAAGTCTTGAGTCTTCCCACTTCTTGACTTCGTCCATGTACCTCTGCCACTTCATCACCTCAGTAGATTCCATGAAGCCCTTTGCTTCTGGGAGTCGCGTTCCCCTTTTGTCAACATCAACACAATTTTCCAGAAGGGCGACAGTATCTTGATTCTCATTATCCATTCAATGAGAGATCTCGGACGGCACAGGGTGAAACACCATTGCTCCCTGCTGTCGTTGGCCCCCATAACATTCGACGCCAACACTTTCTCATGTTATGGTGGGTCTTACTTTGCAACTATTGTAGTTATTTCTATCAATTTCCGAAGACCTCTGAACTTGGTAGGGCCATCAATGCCTGCATCATCGCCGATACTTATTACCGTGATCATTGCCTATTATTCAGAGTATGTTCCTTCGCAGACTTGTCTTCTACCTTTCTCATCGCTACCCCCGAGGGCGCTACAGTTGTCTACACCAACACTTCAGCCATCTTTTTTCAGAGTTACATAACACGAGCATGGGGCATGCCCGCCTTGTTTGTACACAGTTTTCTATTTTGCGTACCTCATAGAAGGTCGGGTCCTACCGGTTCCTTTTTTCTCCAACGGATCGCTCTGAATGATCCCACTATTTCTCTATCTTACAACAACATTCTCAGTAGAAGAAACATTGATGGATTTTGGCTATACGTATGCTCCTAACCTCATCCATCAGGGGGCATCTGTTATCACTAAAATTTTGTCCGCACATGGCGACAAGAACTCAGCATCATCAAATAGTAATGAATTCATTCATGGCCCTGAATTAATCTCACAGCATTCAAAAAAGGTCAAAAACTATACAAAGTAGTGAAAAATTGAAGAGCGCTTTGCAGACATTGGGCGCGCGGGCACATGCGCGGAACAGGAACGTAAAATGTGCGCATAAGCGCATGATGCGCGGTTGTTAGTGCAAAAATCCGCGCACCTGCTAAACGACGCATTTATGAATGTGGTCGGCCTCCCAACCACTTATGGTTCAGCTCCCAAGCTGATTTGACCTCCAAATCTGGGCTAGATCTGAATGGTGGGTTGGTCAAAGACTTAATAATGCCCTAAATGGCCTATTTTCACACTACAAAGTAGTTACACAATAACCCAATGCAATGCTATGAAAATCCATGAATGCACCTCATTTTCTCAAGGAATTCTAAGTAATGTTATGCTGCCTATATTGTTTTAAGGACTCCTTCCTTGACAAGAACACATTGGCACCATTTCATTGAGCAATCCACCTCTCCATTGAGTGGATTTGCAAAGAGTTCTTTCACCACTATTCTCATTTTCTTTGTTGTAAGGAGAGCAAGCTTGTGAGGGTCCAAGAGCCTTCCCTTGGAGGAAGAAGGGACTCATAGTCCCCTTTCTTCTTGGTGCTTTGATTTCATCAATAGATCAGCCTCAAAACATTGGTGACATGGGTCTTTTTGTTTTTGTTATTTCTATGTCCCTATGCTTATGATTTTAGTTTGTATTAGTTTAATTCTTGATTATAGTTTTTCTTTTCTTTCTCTAACTCTTTCCTCTACAGCTGTCCTGCTCAGCAGACCCAACTAGGCATGCAAGCACCTCTTATTTGCTCACCAAGGTGACGAAAAAGGTGCAACAACATGTACTATATATATAGAATAGTATTATCTAAAAATATATCATAAATCATACCATTACCCATCAAACAAACTTGGGTCCATTACCCATACCTAGGGTATCCAACTTCTCATGGCCATAATTCTCTAACCGTGAGGAATTATGTGACGTTCCACATACCACCCAAAATGAAATGACAAGCACTATCCATCTAGGATATTTTCCCTGACAAAATCACTTTCCTTCATCTCATTATTCCACAATTAATCATGGGTTCTCTTACTCCACAAAGTGTCTTCCCGTGAGGGCTTTCACCATAAGGGGACCACTTTGGGGTTCATCCATATTTACTTCTTATCAACCATGAAAAAACAATAATGAGTCATATTTACATCAAAAAATATTGGGTCCATTACCCAAGCCTTTGTGCTACAGATCTTTCTTCAAGGGTTGACATCAATGACAACCAACCTTAATCAACAATCTCCCCCTTTGGCATTGATGGCAACACTCTGATGCAATATTGAAATCATATCACTCATGCTCCCCCTGGAACCATGCCTTTTTCCTCTGCATTTTATAAATATGCTCCCCCTGGAACCATGCCTCTATCCTCTGCATCTGATAAATCTCTCCCCCTTTGTCATCAATGGCAAAGGTATATTTCCACCTAGGGTTGCTCCCCCTGACAGATTGTCCTCTTATGGTGCTTCCTCATGTACATCTAAGACATATAAGATAAGCATTCAAAAGAATTCATTTTTGGAATAGAAATAACTCCAAGTCTTTGGCGAAGATATTCAACAGCTTCCCGTGGAAGTGGTTTTGTAAAGATGTCTGCCACTTGTTCTTTTGTGCCCACATACTCAACTCTGATGTTCTTTTCTGCAACCTGTTCCCGTAGAAAGTGATACTTGATTGGAATGTGCTTCGTCTTGGAATGCATCACCGAGTTTTTTGAGATATTGATGGCACTTGTATTATCACAATATATTGGAATGGGCTCATCATACTCAACCTGTATATCTGTCAAAGTTTGTTTCATCCAAAGAACCTGTGTACAACATGTTGTTGCTGCAATATACTCTGCCTCAACTGTAGATAGAGATATCGATGATAGAATGTTTCTCCACTGGTGCTTCATCGGTCATCAATACAACCTGCCCAATCTGCATCTGTGTAGGCAATAAGCGATAGATGTTTTCCTTTTGGATACCATAATCCAAACTCTTATGTTCCTTTGAGATATCTGAAGATCCTCTTTACTGCTAATACATGTGATTCCTTTGGTGCTGCTTGAAATCGTGCCACTTGTCCAACTACCTACATTACATATGGTCTGGATGTTGTCACATATAGTAGGCTGCCAATCATTGACCTATATTGCCTCTGATCTGTAGACTTCGAATCATCATCTTTGCTCAACTTACAACTGGTTTGCATGGGAGTGATAATTGGTTTGCAATCTTCCATTCCGAACCTCTTTAGAATTTCTTTGATATACTTGGTTTGAGAAATAAAAATTCCTTGGTTGCTTTGACATATCTAAAGTCCCAGAAAGAAGGATAGTTCTCCAAGTAATGACATTTCAAATTCATTATGCATGTCTTTTGCAAAATTTTGGCTTAACCTGTCATCATCACTACCAAAAATAATATCATCAACATAAACTTCAATTAATAAAATATTACCTTGACTTACCTTGATGTAGAGGTTTCTATCTGCACTTCCTTTTCTGAACCCTGTCTGCTGCAGATACTTATCCAGTCTGGAGTACCATGCTCTAGGAGCCTGTTTTAGACCATACAAGGCCTTCTTTAATTTACACACATAGTCTGTGTTCTCTGACAACTGAAATCC
>ML796880.1:209346-229304 GCA_009831015.1 Picea engelmannii
AAGCTACATGAATGGTGAAAATAGTAGATATGAAAATGTTCGTAGACCTTTCAACAGAAATTATAATCCATTTGACCCATTAATGTATCAAAATATTGTATGTTACAAGTGCAATAATCTTGGTCACAAAGCACGAGATTGCAAAGAGATGAAGGAAGATAATCATATGCCAAATGTCTGCATACCAACTACATCATGGAAAAGGAAAGACATTCCACACAATGAAAATTTTTGAATAGCATTAGTCGCTAAAGAATGCAAAGAAGAAGATGAATGGTTCATAGACAGTGGGTGCTCATCTCATATGACCGGAGATCAAAGGAAATTTGTCAGCCTGAAGAAAAAGGGTGGAAATGTGTTGGCAACCAATTCACATTTTTCCACTGTCTTAGAAGCTGCCTACACCAATGTTTTGCAAACATTAATTTTTCATCGCAATTCTCAAATAAACGACACTTTTATTCGTTGCGCCTTTTGCACACTTACCTTCGTTTTATTTTTCACGACTGTAAGCGTGAAAACTTGGTCTTTCGAAGTCGCATTAGAACCATTAGTGAATTGTCGTTATCATTCTTGTCAATATATCTATTGCACTTACATTTTAATTATCATTATGTAGTTGGCAAAAACCCTTTTAATATACACTCATTTGACATTCTTTGGTTGATTATGTAATTTTGTTTCATGAGTGTTTGAGTTTGTGATACATTGGCTATTGGATTTACATGTTATTTGATTAATCTACTTGGCACATTGGTATACATAAAACACATGTCACATAGTCCAACATTTGGTATTGATTTTGATTTGTGTATTTGGCTTTAAAATATGGCATAACGTTTGATTGCGCGCGTGGTTCATCCACTTATCAAAGGTTTCAATTGATTGATTGCAATGGCATAGTTATAACACATGTGCATTGTAATTTGTTTAGTTGAAAGTGTCGGCGGTTGTACATTGGTAATGACTATTCTGCATGGCCAGCAAATAGTTCCACCACCTTCGCACGATGTCATTAATGTTGCTCCTATCCCTGTTTCACCTCTGTTAGCTCGGGTAAGCCTTTGGGCATTTTGTTCCTGTGTATGATGCACTCAAACCCTGGCTCATTTATCGTGTGCTCTTCCTTATGGCGCCAGTAGTGCGAATTGAGCCAAATAGTAGCCAAGCCTTGCTACTGTTCGACAATGCCCGGAAAGACTTAGAGGATAGTGGTTGGCTCACCTTTGTATAGCATTTTGAGGGTTTTAATCTTTATGTTGCACAGCAGGTCGCCCTAACTTTTGATGGTTGTAGAGCCAAAGTGGGTGACATTCAACTTGAAATCGGTGAATAATTTATCAGCTCTGCCACCGGGTTAGTAGCCACGGGCCAACGATGGTTCAAAAACTCTAAAGTGGAAGAGGTTCCATGGTCGTTACTGTTCGTTTCACGGAAATTCACATCCTATGAAAGAGGTATGCCAATTTCCATGCTTAAACCATGGTGGCATGATCTTTTGATGGTGGTTAAACAATTCGTGACCTGTGAGGGTCGATATGGACTGGTTTTTCTCTACCACCTTCGTTTGTTAATGAATTTTATGGGTTATCCATTGAATATGCATTTTTACTTCCAGCGCAGCCTTTATAAAATGGCTAAGAGGTTTAAAAGAGAAAAGGTCGATAGTAGCTTGTTCCACCATGGCCTAATCAAACTCATCGTTTTTCATCACTTAAATCTTCACCGTGATAGTTGGCGAGCTTTTGTCTCTCGGAATGGTTTTGATGATACAGAGCCTGTCCAAGTTGACAAGCCTGTGGTTAATGAAACTAAGGTCGGGCCAACCGTGCCCTTCCATGTCCTACTGCCCTCTCCTAAACCCTCGGTCGACCCTGATATTGACTTACCCGATGCTATAACTGAGAAGGATGAGGCTATAAAAAATCCTGTGAGAAAAAAGGTCAAAGGAAACCCTACTGTTGATGGCAAAGGTAAAAAGAATGCTCGGCTTATCTCGAGAATGGCTAGGAATAAGCCTAAACCTAGTGCTGAGTAGAATCCCATAGTCCTCAGTGAGGATTTTGACTCTGACATCAAGCGATTCCTAGCTAGTGAGTACCCTTACTCCCGAGGTCTGTGCTTCGAGCCACCCTATGATTTTGTTTCTAATCTACCCCCTTGCCTGAGGAACAATCCTAACTACCCTGGGATCAAGCTCCCTAATGAAACCCTCGGCGATGCAATCAAACCCTCACCCGCATTTTCGAATCCCAGACAGTTGTCATGTGACCAATTTGATGTGTGGTTGGAACGATACTATATAGACGTTCCCTTGCTTCAATCGAAAATCAAAGCATTGGAAAACCAAGTTATAGTATTGACAAGCCAAAGGGACAAGCTTCAAGCAAATGATGGGAAGAAGAAAACCATTGGTTCCATCATTTTTAGGAATGTCGAATCGACTGCAGCCGTCGTCAATTCCAAAATGTCATGATCAAGCTCTCTGCTCGTCATCCAGGTATAAATTTTGGGTATCAATTTCGTTTTGTGAATTGCTAGATTAATATAATGATTTGAATTTGGTTTTCAAATAGCTCTGTCTATTGTTTGAAATGACTCTGTTATAGCCATATCAAAAACGGTTATGTTCTTCATCCTGTACATTGTTTTCGTTTTGCTAAAATTAAATAAGGCTATGTTTTGGTTAAAATATTTGGTCGCGCCCAGTTTAGCCATAGTTTGGTTTTCATTTGTTTTGATTCGTTTGAATGTTGATATGAGTTAACAAAATCAATGGTTTGATTTTGATTGGATTTTGTTTGTATCTGACCTGTATAGGAGATTCTTATGCTTAAACTAGAGCACGATCATGTTTTGATTTGGTATGATTTCGTTATGGTTGGATTATATCGGCTCTGATTTAGTTTGTATGCTGTGATTTTGGAATGACTTCCTGAGTTTGTAATTTTCTAAATCAGGAATACAACTTTGATCGACTCAGATTTGGAAAGAACGACTCTGTTTCGTATGGAAACAATATTCTCATTTAAGCCTATGCAAAAGATATCCATGCCTGAATTATGGAACTGTTTTTATTCACAACGACCATGTTAAATTTCAACTGTTCGATTCGCTCTCGTCTTGATTGGATTGTCGTGTATCTTCAATTAGTATGATTGATTTTATGAGTTGGATTCGCATAAAAAATAGACTTGATTGCAGCTCTGTTAATGTTAATTTTCAAACGAGTTTGTTAACTCAGATCGATTTATGTTATTTCTGTCAAATTCGTATGAGTAAATCCGGATAATAGGCATTTTAAAATGAATTCAAGAAATGATTTCGTGAAGGACAATTGATTTTGTCTACCCCAATTTGCAATAATAAACGATTTGGCAAATCACACAGACCCTGTTACCAACTGATTGATCCCATTATGATTTCGTATGTGACAATTTACGCATCAGTTTTGATTTGATTCGTTCATGGCATAGATCGTTTGTTATGTTAGTACAGTTATGTCAATTTGAAAATGATCTTGCTGTTTTCATATGGATTCGATCATGTTTCCTGTTGATGGATGAGGCAGCATAAACGATTGCCTATGATTTGTTTAACTATATCAATTTCAATTTTGATATGAAAATGATTTCATTACTATTTGATATGATTATGTTTACCCGATTTTGTGGCAACAAACGAAACAGAGTATATGCATCTTTGTAGTCATTTGATTTTAATCTTGTTTTGATTTCAAATTAGTTTAACAATTTCAATTTGAATGATTCGCTTGTCTTTCAAATAGCAATTAGATACTTGTTAATAGTTTGAATTTAATTCTTCAATGATTTTAATTGATTTTAATGTTGATTTTGTGTCTGATTTAGACCAGCTATAGAATCGCAAGATTCTGTAGCTAGTATATAGAATTAGATTTTTATCATTTTTATCAACAAAATATCCCCCTAACTTGTCCATTTTTTACCCTTTTCAGGTACATCCGAATTGCATTGGGCATGCTGGACATTCTAGGAGATCTTTGTGTGATTTAGTTTTTATTTTAGGTTCCTAGTTTAATCAGACTTGGGATATTTCCCAGATTTTCTGTAAACAGTTTTGATAACTTCCACAGGGATGTTTTACCCTGTGGAAGGTCTTTAAATACTTATTATTTTTTGTAATAAGGAGCATCCTCACTTGTGGGAGAACCAGGCTATGGATTTTTAATACAAACTGAGACAAGAGTTGATGTCTTGCTACATCTTTCGCTTTTCAATATATCAATTTTTTGTTTCAAGTTCATGCATGTCGTTTGCAGTTGATTATAGACTACTTTAGCTATCATAATTTATTGCAGAACGATATGATTTAATTAATGTGTTATCCATATCTGATTTCTTTCATTACTTAAAAACTACAACAATTACTTTGTTTCAATTAATGAATCACAGATTTCTCTTCTTCGTTAATTGAATCGTTTTGTATAGATCTTTGCATACAGGTTTATCTAACTGTGAAGATTTATAAATCATAAGATTGTTGTATTTTTTATGTCTTGTTTGTCCTGTAAACATATTTGAAGAGAACTGTATCTTATCGTTTACGAGAATCTCGTGGAGAATCCGGTGCGGGTTTACTCCCTCCGATCAGTGAAGACAATCATCACATACAGGACAAACCTGGAGCATTTTTCCAGGTCAGTTTGTTATTTATTTATTTGGCTAATTTGTTAGTATAATATTAGTAGTTTAGTTAGATATATGTGTAGTTTAGATTTGTAATTAGAATTAGTATTTTAGTTGTTTAGTTTAGTTAGTTTTTGTTTTATTTCTTGTTCATAAAATTATAAAATCAACAAAAAATATCTCTCTCTGTCTTAGGGCAGAATATAAATGAGTTTTTTCAGGTTTCATTCAAATCTGTAAATTGTAGATATTGTACATTTTGTGAATAAGTTTTATTTCCTTTAGTAGTTAGATATTTAATTAGTTAGAGTTAGTATAGTATTAGATAGTAGGTTATATATACTAGTTAGATTAGTTTATTAGTTTGTTTTAATGGTTAGTTTTAGTTAGATTAGTTTATTAGTTTTTTTTAATAGTTAGTTTTAGTTAGATTAGTTAATTTAGAGTAGTTTTATTTTTTGTTTTCTTAGGACCCTAGACCGGCTAACGGAGCCGCTAAACCCGTCAAGGTGGTTCATCCCAAACGGCTTGGGTTATTAGACAACCCCAGACCGGTTCCACTCTCCCAGTTGACGGACGATCAAATTTCGCCCGTCAATAAATGGCGCTAGAAGGAGGGCTTGAATTTAATTAATGGCACAAGGCGGTCGCAAGACTCCTCCTCCACCTAATCGCTCACCCATAGTGACTAGAAGCCATTCCAACGATAATATTCCCCTTCAAACAACAACTACGTCAACCGACGATCCTCAGATCACAGTTGAGCCAGCAACCCCTAATCCTACAGGTGGTGACATACAAGAGATTGTCCGTAAATATCTTATAAGAACTCATAGTGCCTTGGCCCGTTTGAGGCAACCTAACCGTCCATTGGACCAACCTTTGGATTTCTCTGATATCAGAGAACAATTAGGAGGCACTAACCTTACTGTGAATCCTTCAGATCCAATCCTAAATCCTACTGTAGGAGGATCTAGAATACCTCCTTCACCACCTCCATCATCTCCTTCCTCTTCTGGAGGAGATTCCTCTGATGAAGGCAGTTCCCCTTCTCAGCCTTCCACACCCACTACACCAATGGAAAATCAAAACAACCCTGCTAGACCTTGGCTTGATCAGGATGTCGTAGCTACACCTGGAGCTCAGCATCCTCTACCTAAACACTCGGAGAAATGGCTTCCCAAGTTTGACCCCGACTCAAAACAGATCGTTGAAGATCACATTAAAAAGTTTATGTTAGCCATAAGACTCCACAATGTCGAACATGAAGACATTGTCTGTAGGTTGTTCCCTTATACTTTCAAGGGAAATGCATCCACATGGTACTTTACCCAGCAACCCCATACCATCATGTCTTGGGAAAAGTTTGAGTCATGCTTTTTGGAAAAGTTCAGAGACGGTAAGCCTCCAGAAGTCCTAGTCATGGACCTTTCTAGCTTAAGAATGAACCCAAAATAAAAATTTAAAGACTTTAATCAAATATTCTTAACACTTAAAAACCGAATCCCTACGGATTCCATGCCTGCCGAGAATCTTATAATAGCTTACTACACTAAAGCTTTGCATCAAAGTATAGCTATTTGGGTTAAACGATCTAAGAAAGACACGTTGTTAGAAGCCTTCGAGGAGGCCAGCTAGATTGAAAAAGACATACTTAGTCTTAAAGACTCTGCTAGCAATGAAACAAAGATGAGTTCTTCTTCCAAAAAGAATATCGAAATACTCCCCAGACCCACTCAAAGTAAAACACAACCTGAAAGCTCTGATTTAGAAAACTTAACTAAAGTTGTTCAAAAACTGTCAAATCAAGTTATAGACTTAAAAAGGACGACCGAAGAAGCTTCCTCGAGCAAAGGACCTTACAAGCCCCTGTTCCGGAAGCCTTTTCCTACCAACCGACCTAATACAACCACCGAAGGCCTTAATCTAGAAAGTCTGCAATGCGCCCTTCAAACAATTCTAGAAGCCCAAGATAACTTGATGCCTCCTGAGATTCCTGAGGAGGTAGTTGAGCAAGAGACAGTTCAAGAAGAGGAGTCTTCTCCAAACATTTTTGGACACTTCTCAGATAGCATCTTCCAAGCTAACTTCGAGACAGTACATCCCTATAATACCAGGAGTAAGACAGCAAACAAACCTTCTGTCGAAAACACTACAACTTCACCTCCAAAGCAATCTAAATCAGTTGAAACTAAACAGAGTAATGTGAACCCCAACTTAGATTATGATTTAGTTGAAGATCTTAAAAAGTTGAGAGCCAACATTTTTGTTTATGAGTTATTGAAATTTCCATTTTTGTTACAAAAAATGTTACAGAATATTTCTGAGAATGGCAAAAATGGTAATTCAAGCAGTAACAAGGTTGTGCAGAACAAAGTTCCTCAGAAGAATTCCACTAAAAACAATCCTGATCTTCAAGATAAAGGAAGCCTTCTTGTAAGTAATGTAAATAATGTAAATAATGTAGAAAAAGTAGCCTTAGAAACCGCGAGTAAAAAGCCACAAGCTACCACTCTTAGTACTCGCAAAAATGTACCTCCATTTTTGTTAACTTTCGAAATCTTTAACAGAAACGTGCACAATTGTATGGTAGATTCAGGAGCGTCATCTAATGTGATGCCATGGTTTGTATGACAAAATATTAATGCAGAAGTTGAACCTTCTACTTTAAAGATCATTCAACTTGATAGAACCAATGTTAAAGTCATAGGCGAACTAAAGAATGTGCTTATTACATTATCATCTAACCGCAAGGTTCATCAAGTTATTGATATAATTGTTGTGGATATTCCAGAAGTGTATGGTCTGTTTTTAAGCAGGGACTGGTCGGAGCAGCTACGCGGCTATTTCGCGACGGACTGGTCTCATCTATGGCTTCCAGAGAACGGCAAGCCTAACAAGATCAAGGTGAATCATGAGTGCTACCTTAAGTTCACGGTCACTGATTTGAACAATCCCAACGAACCATTCACACCTTCTGCTGATTCACCCGAAGTACAAGGAATGGACACCTTCTTCGGCAATTTCATGGCCGAGGCTTCACCTATCACCAATCCTAAACAGCAGTCCAAGATTGTAGCATACGTGCAGCTGACATCTTCCATGCAATGATCTCAAGTACCCGATGAAAATCAAATTTGGTCTCTTTATTTTGATGGGTCAAAGTCCAAAGAAGGAGCTGAAGCAGGCTGCGTTATTATCGATCCGGCAAGTAACAAAACATTGATTGCATGTAGGTTGGAATTTGAATGTACTAACAACACTGCAGAATATGAGGCTTTAATGCAAGGTCTCAGAAAATCTTCAGATATGAACATTCAAAATTTAACCATCTTTGGCGACTCTGAAATAGTGGTTAGACAGGTAAGAGATTCTATCCACTGTTTGTCTCCGCATCTCAAAAGCTACCAATCCGAGGTATGTAATTTAATGAACAAATTTTCTGCCTTCAATATAAATTCTATTCCTAGATTAAATAACTCTAAAGAAGATTTATTAGCTAATGTAGCTTCTAAACTTCTTCCTGCAGAAGGCTTGTCCCCAGACGCATTCTCCGTCGAGCTGTTGTTCAGGCCATCTATTCCTGAAAACATCACGAACTGGAGAGTCTTTGACGAAGATCAGCAAATTATCAACTTTCTGCACATGGAAGAAACCTTCCAAGGCACGGTGATAGATGAACACACACACACGACGACAATTTGCACAATTTTACGGTAATACTTGATCCGAAAACTCCTGAAGCTTTATCAGACATGGTAAATTCGATACCCAAATCTGTAATTACATTAGAGAAGTTTTATGATTTTGAAGATAAATTTAAAAAGACGATCAACTGTAAAACCAATAGTTCTTCGTTATCTTATGAAAAAGTAAACTTAGGAACTAATGACAATCCGTAGTGCATTAATCTAGGGATAGCATGTTCTGAACATGAAAAGCTTGCATTTATTAAATTGTTCAAAGAATTTAAAGATGTCTTTGCATGGACGTATGATGACCTTAAAACTTTCGACCCTAACTTCATACAGCATATCATTCCTATGAAGCCCCAAACCTTACCCTTTCAACAAAAACTGAGGAAAATGCACCCTAAACTTGAACCGACCGTTCAAAAAGAATTGAATAAGCTCCTAAATGCTAAGATAATTTTTCTTGTTAGGCACACTCAATGGGTTTCTAACCTTGTCCCAGTCCGGAAGAAAAGTGGGGAAATCCGACTTTGCGTCGATTTCTGGAACCTTAATAGAGTGTCTGATAAAGACAACTATCCTGTCCCACCCATGGAACAGATCCTTCAACAGGTATTTGGTTCTGAGAGGCTATCTTTACTGGATGGTTTCTTGGGATTCAACCAAGTCCTGATGTCTCCACCAGACCAACTTAAAACCACTTTTCGTACCCCGTGGGGCACTTATGCTTATCGAAAAATGCCCTTTGGATTGATTAATGTTGGTGCCACTTTCCAGAGAGAAATGGACATTGCTTTCTGAGGCTTAATCAATCATTCTGTCGTAGTTTACTTAGATGATGTGACTGTATTTTCTAAAAACAAAAACGATCATCTAGCTCACTTACGAGCCGTTCTACAACGATGTCGTAAATACGGCATCTCCTTGAATCCTAAAAAATCCATCTTTGCAGTAGAACAGGGTAAACTCTTAGGATTTATCGTGTCAAGCGAAGGGATGATTATCGACCCTGAAAGGACTCAATTCATTGCAAAACTTCCCCCTCCTACATCCAAAAAATCTATGCAGTCTTTCCTAGGCCAGATTAACTTTGTGAGAAGATTTGTCCCCAGCTTCTCTGAAATGGTCAGGCCTTTACAGAATTTGATTAAGAAAGACACCCAATATCACTGGGGACCCCTAGAAAATCAAGATTTTAATGCAATAAATAAGGCCATAATAGACGCTCCGTCTCTCATGAGCCCCGATTTTTCTCAGGATTTTACACTCTATACTTTTGCTTCTGACCGTTCCTATGCTTCCATCCTAACCCAAAAGAATTCTGAGAAAAATGAAGTACCCATTGCCTTTACGAGCTCTTCTTTCAAAGGCGCTGAACTTAATTACCCAGCGGTAGATCGGCAAGCCTATGTTTTTTTCAAAGCAGTCAAGCACTTCCGGTCCTATCTTTTGAAGTCAAGGACGAAATTCATTGTCCCTTACCCAGCCGTGAGGAACTTGTTAGTGTAGAAGGAACAAGGTGAAAAGAGAGCTAACTGGGTCACCTCCTTGCAGGAGTATGACCTAGAAATCACCCCAGCTCAAATAGTGAGAGGCCAAGGGTTATGCAAGTTAGTTGTTGATTCAGCAGCAGGACAACACGAAGAAAGCAATACGTCAAAACTAGGACAACATGATCAAAATCTAATTTGTTGCGCACAAAACCCTGTCAGTCCTTGGTATGACGATATAAGATGATGTCTTGAAAATGGGGCAGCCCCCCGTCACCTGGATCCCTCTAAAAGAAGAGCGTTAAGATTAAAGTCTGCCTCCTTTCATCTGGTTAATGGTATCCTATTTCGTCAAAATTTTGACAGCGTACTGATGCGCTGTCTTGAAAAAGACGAAGCAGAAAAAGTCTTGCTAGAGTTGCATGCAGGAGAAGCTGGTGGTCATTTTGGTGGTGACACCACTGCCCATAAGGTTTTAAGAGCTGGTTATTACTGGCCCACACTTTTTAGAGACGCCCATGCCTTGTGTCGTAAGTGTATTATTTGTCAGAAAGCATCTGGGTGGTTACAAAAACCAGCCTTTCCTTTGCAGTCTGTTTCAGTAGACTCTCCTTTTCAGCAGTGGGGCCTTGACATCATAGGTCTGATCAAACCCCCATCCTCACAACAGCACAAGTTTATTGTGACAGCCACATATTACTTTACCCGATGGTCTGAAGCTGTTGCATTAAGAACTGTCAACACTAGTCAGGTAATTGCCTTTCTAAATTCGAATATTATCACTCGTTTCGGTATCCCTGACTGTTTAGTATTCGATAATGATTCTTACTTTTCTTCTCTTGAGATGAGCGATTTTTCTTTGGAAAAAGGAATTAAATTGAAGTATTGTGCTAGCTATTACCCTCAGGGCAACGGATTGGCAGAATCGACAAACAAGAACTTGATTAAAATTATCAAGAGAACTATGGTTGAAAATCACAAAAATTGGCACAATGCACTGTTGAACGCGCTGTGGGCTGATAGGGTAACACCAAAAGCTGATGTAGGTAACTCCCCCTTTTTTCTCGTTTATGGCAGAGAAGCAATTCTTCCACCTCACATCCTTCTTCCTTCACTACAGTTGTCACAGAAAATCCAAGAAGAAGATTGTCCCCCTTTGGAAAACCGAATTAACGCTTTGATGAAGCTAGAAGAAGCAAGGGCCCAAGATAAACGTAAGTTAGATCAACATCAACTATTGGTTAAAATATGGTTCGATTCTAACTCTGCTTCTGATAGGAATTTCGAAGTAGGTGACCTCGTCTTGAAGTGGGACAAACCGCATGAGGGAAAGGGAGAGCACACTAAATTTCAAAACTTATGGCTTGGACCGTTTTTAATTGTTGAAAAGTTGGGTCCCAATTCTTTTCGATTGCAGAATCTTGAAGGGCAGCTTGACACCTATCAGGTGAATGGCCAAGCCTTGAAAAGATACTTTGCTTGATGACAACCCTTGTATATTATGTACATATTTTTCTTTTGTTTGCTTTTTCGTTTGCTTTTGTTTTTTATTTTTCCTTTGAATTTATCAGCTTATGTTTTTTGAAATATACGTACCTGTACAATGAGCTATTCAGACAAAGACAATAGAAAATTCCTTCGCTGAAATAACTGCTAAGAAAATTATAAACATCAATGGTTTATTTCTGAAATTTATATCTGTGTTGGCAAAAGTCTGTTGTTTGAAAGAAGTTGATTGATTTCGATCTCTGAGTAAATCTTGTCATGATCATCTATTATCTTTTTACGTTGTCCCTATTCCTTAAGGGAATGACTCAGAAGATGTCTCCCTGCCTTAGGAAGTTGTTTTGTAAATGAAATATCTCTGGATCTTAATGAAGGATAGTTCTAAAAAATTCTGATGAGGTCTCAAAAAAAAAAAAATGTTAAAATATCATGATTTTCAGCGTCACCCCACTCAACTATATGTCTATAAAGAACAAAACAAAATAAATTATTAATAAGAGTTGTGGGAAGTGCTTGTAAACCCGTCGGGATGCTGAACAGGTCTGCTGGCAGTGGGTAAATGCATGCATGACGCCAAGACAACTTCATCGGGGTACTGAACAGGCCCGCTGGCAGCGAAGCAATGTTGGGTATATGAAAAATTGCAAATAAGAAACCTCTTTAATGTCCTTTATTCTGATCTAGAACTTCTTGGCAGGATACAGACGTCAGAGTGGGTTAAATGGCAACCCTATCGAGGCTATGGACGTCTGCTGGCAGCAGTGGCTCTGTCAACAGTATTGGAGATTTTATCTTTAATATTGTGACTCGTTGGTCTTAAGATTGTATCTGTTTTCATAT
Source organism: Picea engelmannii (assembly GCA_009831015.1). Classification (NCBI taxonomy): domain Eukaryota; kingdom Viridiplantae; phylum Streptophyta; class Pinopsida; order Pinales; family Pinaceae; genus Picea; species Picea engelmannii. The sequence goes on from ML796880.1 coordinate 221,542, forward strand.
TTTAAAACACTGCTCGAATAGTTGGTTAATGATGATGTTTATACGATTTTCTGGTTGTTGTTTTTGAGTTGGAATTATCTTCGTTGTCCTAATCTGAATTTGTCCTTTTGGCAGAGATAACTACTTCTACCAGTGTGTCGCCATTGTTGGTAGCCAATTCACATTTTTCCACTGTCTTAGAAGCTTCCTACACCAATGTTTTGCAAACATTAATTTTTCGTCGCAATTCTCAAATAAACGACACTTTTATTCGTTGCGCCTTTTGCACACTTACCTTCGTTTTAGTTTTCACAACTGTAAGTGTGAAAACTTGGTCTTTCGAAGTCGCATTAGAACCATTAGTGAATTGTCGTTATCATTCTTGTTGATATATCTATTGTGCTTACATTTTACTTATCATTATGTAGTTGGAAAAAACCCTTTTAATATGCACTCATTTGACATTCTTTGGTTGATTATGTAATTTCGTTTCATGAGTGTTTGAGTTTGTGATACATTGGCTATTGGATTTACATGTTATTTGATTAATCTACTTGGCACATTGGTATACATAAAACGCATGTCACATAGTCCAACATTTGGTATTGATTTTGATTTGTGTATTTGGCTTTAAAATATGGCATAACGTTTGATTGCGCGCGTGGTTCATCCACTTATCAAAGGTTTCAATTGATTGATTGCAATGGCATAGTTATAACACATGTGCGTTGTAATTTGTATAGTTGAAAGCGCCGACGGTTGTACATTGGTAATGACTATTCTGCATGGCCAGCAAATAGTTCCACCACCTTCACACGATGTCATTAATGTTGCTCCTATCCCTGTTTCACCTCTATTAGCTCGGGTAAGCCTTTGGGTGTTTTAATCCTGTGTATGATGCACTCAAACCCTGGCTCGTTTATCATGTGCTCTTCCTTATGGCACCAGTAGTGTGAATTGAGCCAAACGGTAGCCAAGCCCTGCTACTGTTTGACAATGCCCGGAAAGACTTAGAGGATAGCGGTTGGCTCACCTTTGTACAATGTTTTGAGGGTTTTAATATTTATGTTGCACAACAGTTTGCCCTGACTTTTGATAGTTGTAGAGCCAAAGTGGGTGACATTCAGCTTGAAATCGGTGAAGAATTTATCAGCTCTGCCACCGGGTTAGCAGCCATGGGCCAGCGATGGTTCAAAAAATCTAAAGTGGAAGAGGTGCCATGGCCGTTACTGTTCGTTTCACGGAAAGTCACATCCTGTGACAGAGGTATGCCAATTTCCACACTTAAACCACGGTGGCATGATCTTTTGATGGTGGTTAAACAATTTGTGACCTGTGAGGGTCGATATGGACTGGTTTTTCTCTACCACCTTCATCTGTTAATGAATTTTATGGGTTATCCATTGAATATGCCTTTTTACTTCCAGAGCAGCCTTTATGAAATGGCTAAGAGGTTTAAAAGAGAAAAGGTCGATAGTAGCTTGTTCCACCATGGCCTAATCAGACTCATCGTTTTTCATCACTTAAATCTTCACGGTGATAGTTGGCGAGCTTTTGTCTCTCGGAATGGTTTTGATGATACAGAGCCTATCCAAGTTTACAAGCCTGTGGTTAATGAAACTAAGGTCGGGCCACCCGTGCCCTTCCATGTCCTACTTCCCTCTCCTAAACCCTCGGTCGACCCTGATATTGACTTACCCGACACTATAACTGAGAAGGCTGAGGCTATAAAAAATCCTGTGAGAAAAAAGGTCAAAGGAAACCCTACTGTTGATGGCAAAGGTAAAAAGAATGCTCAGATTCTCTCGAGAATGGCTAGGAATAAGCCTAAACCTAGTGCTGAGCAGAATCCCATAGTCCTCAGTGAGGATTCTGACTCTGACATCGAGTGATTCCTAGCTAGTGAGTACCCTTACTCCCGAGGTCTGTGCTCCGAGCCACCCTATGATTTTGTTTCTAATCTACCCCCTTGCCTGAGGAACAATCCTAGCTACCCTGGGATCAAGCTCCCTAACGAAACCCTCGGTGATGCAATCAAACCCTCACCCGCATTTTCGAATCCTGGACAGTCGTCATGTGACCAATGTGATGTGTGGTTGGAACGATACTATATAGACGTTCCCTTGCTTCAATCGAAAATCAAAGCATTGGAAAACCAAGTTACAGTATTGACAAGCCAAAGGGACAAGCTTCAAGCAAATGATGGGAAGCAGAAAACCACTGGTTCCATCATTTTTAGGAATGTCAAATCGGCTGCAGCCGTCGTCAATTCCAAAATGTCATGATCAAGCTCTCTGCTCGTCATCCAGGTATGAATTTTGGGTATCAATTTTGTTTTGTGAATTACTAGATTAATATAATGATTTGAATTTGGTTTTCAAATAGCTCTGTCTATCATTTGAAATGACTCTGTTATAGCCATATCGAAAACGGTTATGTTCTTCATCCTGTACATTGTTTTCGTTTTGCTAAAATTAAATAAGGCTATGATTTGGTTAAAAGATTCAGTCGCGCCCAGTTTAGCAATAGTTTGGTTTTCATTTGTTTTGATTCGTTTGACTGTTGATATGAGTTAACGAAATCAATGGTTTGCTTTCGATTGGATTGTGTTTGTATCTGACCTGTATAGGAGATTCTTATGCTTAAACTAGAGCACGATCATGTTTTGATTTGGTATGATTTCGTTATGGTTGGATTATATCGGCTCTGATTTAGTTTGTATGTTGTGATTTTGGAACGACTTCCTGAGTTTGTAATTTTCTAAATCAGGAATACAGCTCTGATCGACTCAGAATTGGAAAGAACGACTATGTTTCGTATGGAAACGATATTCTCATTTAAGCATGTGTAAAAGATACTAACTAACTTACCACAGTATTGAAGGCATTCAAATGCTTTGCCATCGAGTCTCCATCTCTCATCCTCAAGTTATACAGCTTCTTTCTCAGGAATAGTTTATTTATCAGGGACTTAGACTGATACAACTTCCCCAAATTTTCCCATAAATCCTTGTCTGTAGCTTCCTCTAACACATTCAGTAATACTGAATCAGAGAGACACAGTCAGATTGTGCTCTTTGCCTTCTGATCCATCTTTTTCCAGTCATCTGTAGAAGTTCTTGTAGGTGCAGTACCTGGATCTACCATGATCCACTAATCTCTGTCCACCAAAAGATCTTCCATCTTGAGCTTCCACAACTCAAAGATTTTCCCATTAAACTTCTCGATCTCCATCTTTGAATTGCTTGCCATTTATTTTCACCTGAAAAACAATACAGAAGATCTCCCACTGTAACAAGGCTTATCATAGTCCCAAGCCAAACCCTTAACCACAAAGGTGTCCCCCTGAAGCCAATAAAGCTCTAATACCAAATGTAAATTCTAACCTTGTACAATGTCCACTGTAAACATATATTCAAAAAAGAACATAAAAGATACAATGGAAAATACAAACATTACACAGATATTTTTCCCCTGGAAACCCAAACCGAGAAAACTAGCATATATTATATTCATTCATTGTATTACATTGTTTACAATAAAATATACATATAGGATCCAGCGGCATCCAAAACCCTAACCCAATGAACTAGATTAGTCCAAAACCCTAATTCCTTAACCAAAAATAGAAAACCATCTGTAAAAACCATGTGCCGAAAAAACCACCTAAATACATGACACATTTCCCGAGGTAGGTGTCACGTTTCTCGAGGCAGAAAAAAAAAAATCGGGGGCACTGCCCCCAGACCCCCGTGCAGGGGGCTTCACCCCCCTACACGCCCGGTGCATACGCTCAAACACTACTACTTGTGCAAAGAATATAACACATACCCAACACCAACTCCCTAATTCTATGGATACAACCAAAAGGAGGCTAGAACCCCCTATGTTCTCTGGCTACAACCACCTATCCTTTCTTCGTCCAACCTCCCTGAAATATAAGTGTCAAATAAATGATGAAATGACTGCCACACTATCACTTTAAGATATACCATTGTAAACCTATACCAATAACCTATGACCAACCTGTACCAATAGCATGTAATCAACATGTATCAATGATCATTCGGTACCAAAAAACACCAAGAGGTACACGACCTATGTATGTTGTAGCTCACGTATGTATGTGACCTATCTATACTACAACATGTGTATGTACACGATCTGTCTATACTGCAGCCTACGTACACCTTCAGAAAACTAGGGTTTTCACTTTTCTGAAAACTCAGACACTTTTTTGCCTCTATCACATCAACCTGTAACCTGTCACTGTGCCCAATCCGTATATGTTCCCTATGCATACATAATCATACATATCCCTTAAACAAGTGCATCTATGTATCTCTAGTCATGTGCCATACATGTGTATACAATCATGATCAAATGTAATAACCCTTACATGGACTAGAAATCAAACCCTCACTAATATGCAGCCTCACCCTACAAAAATAAATTCACAACCACAAGATCTCAACCATGTGCCAATAAATACAAGATATGCCTCAACACTCAACCCAATAAGATGTAGCAATGAAGAATACCAGACATACCAGTGTTCTATTTCTGTAGATCTAGCTCATACAGTAAGTTCCATACAACCAATAAACTCTCTAGGGAAAATCCTCGAGCTCTCATAAACATATCTCATGTAGACAACAATATCCAACTACACATAAGACTATGACATACCTTTTGAATCTGTATATAGATATGGTGTACCTAACCACTGTAGACCTTCCTGGTGTAAGTTTTAAACCTGTGAAGTAAAGCAATGCATACAGATTCTTAAGAAAAATGGAAATTAATCAATGGCTCATACACACAGTACATAGATATTTATGTTGGAAACCCTTAACCAAGAGAAAACCAACCTTCTTTGGTGTCGCACCTTTCAACTCTTCATTGGCTTAATTTCACCATTCAAAATACAATATATACAATATTTTAGGTATTTTTTAGCTACCAAAACCCTAATCCCTTAATCGGGGATTAATTTAGAAAATCGCTAAAAATAGAAAAATCCGCTAAAATAGAAAAATCGCCCAAAAATAAATTTCAGGGCAATGCCCCAAACACTGCACATAACTGGGGGGGGGGGAATCTTGGACCCCCCAGGAAAGCACATGGCGCACATGACACAAAGAGATAAGGAATTTGGGATTGTCAGATGCAGTTGTCGAATCTGACGCAACCACACACACACATGCAAAGATTATAACACATACCCAACACCTTGGAACTTTCTTTCAGAATCTGAGAACCTAGCACCCTCATCACTCAAGATTTCATGGATTTTCCCAATTGTATGCGACCTCTTCCACTGTAGCTTGTGTACACCTAAAAAACTAGGGTTTTTTCAATATTTCTGCAACTCCAAAACTTTCACCGTCAACCCTTATTTCTACCTCAGACTTGCCTAAATTCATATGTATCAATGAGTACCTCCAATAAACCTTATAAAATAATAGATATTCAATGTGCTCAATAGGTGCTAATAGGAGACTCTTGCTCTCTTATTTATACTCTCCAAGTAGCCTCCTCTAGGGGTTACCTTCTAACTAACTTAACCCAACTTCCTTATTTTAGGGCTAACCCACTTCTAACCACTTGTCCACTTATAACCACTTTATCCACAAAAAGTAAACTCACCACTTCTAGTTGCAACTAATTTATTTTTAATTATTTTCTTTTTGCAAAAACTTAACTCATGATTAACTCCTAACTACAACCACTTTGACCAGTAAATTTCTTTTAGGAGCTTCTAGAATAAATTGACTTCTTTGACCTTCTAAGGGATTCTAGATAGCTCATGAGGGTTCTCCAACTTCACAAGGCCATAACTCTCTAACTGTGACCGTGAGGAGTTATGTGGTGTTCCACATATAACCAGAAATGGCATGACATGTACTATCCATCTAGAATAGTGTTTCTTGTAAACACATTGATCTTCATACCTTTATACCTCAAACAATATTGATTCCCTTAACCATACTGTTGGGGCTACCCAAATTTTCTACTACACTTGCTTCAAGGGTTGACATCAATGAAAACCAACCCAATTAATCAACATATGATAGCAAGAAGAACAAACATAAATCAAGGGATCTTGATCATATATACGAATAAATCATTGAATCCTCTAAGGAGACATTGAACCCCAAGGTAGGAAAGTCTAAGAAGGAGAGAACAAAGTGAAATTGTTATAACAGAGGGTTTCATCCTAATATTTCTTGTATGGTGAAAACAATTTATCTTATGGCAAAAGTACCTCAACAACACAACCTTGTAGATTGCATACCGGACAGTGTCAAGAAGAAGATTGACAAGCCACTAGAGGATCAAGGCAAGGGTCATGTTTTGACTACTATTTCTTCATCATCTGATAGATGGATCTTAGACTCATGTGCCTCTGACCATATGGTTGTTATAAAAACAGGACCGCAGAGCAATAAAATAAAACAAATGTGGAAACAAAACACAGAAGATACACAATACAATAGAGACACAGATTTACGTGGTTCACCCAGTGTGGGCTACGTCCACCAGAGAAATTGCCAGGTCCTTCCTTTATTATTATCCATCATATGAAGGGATACAACCTACAGCAAACCCGTTGCAACTTCCTCTTCTTTCTCTCACAGTCTCCTATCTTAGAATACAATATTCACCATCAACCATAGCTGCAATACATTTCCCTCGTAAAAGAGGGTTGCCTTCTAGGGAAAAAATCCCTAACATAATCTCTACCATTAGATCTATGACCTTATAATGAATGGTCCAAATTTACAATGAAATTACAATATACATTTACAAGGCAATTTTTCCTTTGGGGGCTTCACCCCTGAACCCCGCTGGGGGCCCACTTGCCCCCAGACCCCCCAGTCGGGGGGATATCCCCCCTAGACCCCGCAGAGAGGGTACCCCCCCTCTGCACTCCCCCGCGTGGAAGAGTGTACATACTTCTGGGGTGTAAATACTTCATGGGGTATAAACAAGGCTGAAAGTAAAAGACCTCTGAATCAGGAAGATAATCAGGCTCCACAACCAATAATCTTCCACTTGGAGACTGATCTCAATAACTCCACCGTTGTTGTATATGTTGGACTCTGAACCTTCTTGGACCTGGAAAATTTCTCATCTTCATTTTCATTCTTGAAGACCAACTGAAGCTGAGCAGGAACTCAGTTTCTCCCTGGTTACTCCCTTTATTAACATGTCTGCAGGATTCTGGCTAGTGTCTATCTTTTCCAACTTCGAATGTCCATCTTCCAAGGCGGATCGTATGAAGTGGTACCTCAACTGTATATGATTATTCTTCGAATGGAAGGATGAGTTATTTGCAAGGTGAATGGCACTCTGACTATCACAGTACAACCTATTATTCTCCTCCTTCTTTCCCAATTCCTCCATAAACCTTTGTAACTAAATCATCTCTTTACTAGCCTCTGTAGAAGCAACATACTCTGCCTCTATTTTTGAAAGTTCAACAACCTTTTCCAGTTTCGAAATCCAACTTACTGATGTTCCACCTGTAGTAAAAACATACCTTGTGGTGCTCCTCCTGTTGTCTTTATCACCTGCCATATCTGAATCAACATATCCTTGTAGAAACATGTCTGAACCTCCAAAACATAATGCATGAGTAGTAGTACCTCTCAAATACCTAAGAATCCACTTTACTGCCTCCCAATTTTCTTTACCTGGATTGTTCATATACCTGCTCACAACTCCCACTGCATGTGCAATATCTGGTCTTGTGCAAACCATTGCATACATCAAGCTGCC
>ML796880.1:249454-266627 GCA_009831015.1 Picea engelmannii
ATAGGAAGATTGGATTCCCATCCCATCCATTTTTGCATGTTGCAATGAAAATACCCTCCTTTCCTTAGCTACTATCTATATTAACTCACTAGGGAGAAAACAAACTAGGGCTTGGGTCGGCCTCCCTCCCGTAACAAGTCCTCGTCCTAGTTACTTACTTGGATTTTGAACGGGATTTTCCTCCTCTAATAGTAAGAATACGTATTTGGAATTGGATCTGCTATTGGATCCTCTCGATCTCCAACTGAGTAACTATCTACTGAATATGGAGATGGAACTACGTGAAGGGAAGATGGGACTATGGTGGGGAGTAGTCCAACTCCAACTTGACTTTGAACTCAACCTGGATTTGGATCTGAAACAATGGGATCTATTGGAAATATAATGGGAAATGAAATTCCAATGACTCCTACATCTCAATTTGGACCTTTGAGTCTTAAAAGGAAAACTAGTGGGTTATGGGGGGTCGTTTCTCTCTATTTATAGATTACTACAAACAACAAATCGTCTGTTAGAGATAATATGTAGGTGAGACACTTGTTGTATGAGAGATATGTATTATGTAATGAGTGGAATATGATTTATGATTTCTCACATGTGATTCTGTGCATGCATGCTACGTGGAAGGTGATTTGATAAATGACGTCAAAAAGCTAGGGTTGTAATGAACTACGCGTAAAAAAACTATGTATATTAATTTTTAATAAATGTGACCAACTCGTTCATAAAAAACTTTGACTCTTTTTTTTTCTCAAATGGTGTGACTCTATTTTGATTTCAGCCCCCTTGCATATTATTATATTGTTACTTTTTGATGTGAACTTTGATCAATTCCCACCTTCATAATAGTTTCATCTTGTTAAGATTAAAATTGATCTCAAGTTGGTGAATAAGCATTTGTCTCATTCATGTGAATTGAAATGACCTGGTAAGTAAGATATGAGGTATCTCATTGGGACTTGATGAACTCAACTCATGGCTTCTTTATTTGTTAAGGAAAATGAAATTGTTAGGATATTCTTAGTATATAGTTAGAGGTAACAAGGGCTACATCACATCAAGGAGTTGAAAGATAATTTATTTCTCGGAGAGAAGCGAAGGAATCATTGGTTTGGATCTTTCATGCCAACACCACACAATGTCTGGTCAACTACTTCATCGTAAAATGATATTTGAATTTAGGATAAATTTATGTTCCTAGTTTTGATCCCTCTCTTAAGAATGGAAGGGCGATAGTGGTGGGCACGAGCCTGTAAATCAGTTAGTTTCATAATATGATTGTGTCTCTTATACCCTACCTCCTTTGCAACATTCAAGGATTCAACCTTGCGAGTCCCTTTCTTTGGATTCGGTTCTCATGTTGCTGCATCAATGGGTTCTTGAACATGTGATTTCCCGTGCACAATTGCCAGGGAATTGTTTCCCTTTGCAGCTTGACTTGTTAATAAAGATATGTGTTGTTTCCATTGGGTGTATTTATGCTTAGCCATATGTTGGAACACACACAATTTTGAACTTTTGAGCTTTATATTTTTCACCTCTTAGGAATAAAATTTCGCCCAAAGAAAGCAAAAACCTGGAAAATGGCCTTTTAATTTTAAATCAAATTCATTGCTTGTTATTTAATAATAAAGTGCGTACAATATATGCCGCCGATGAGTTTCCTTAATTTGATCAAACGATCCTAATGATCTCTGAAGTTTTGGAGTTGCCTGAGTTTTAAAGAGTAAGTCTCTAATGGTTGCTTTAGAGCTCCATGCTTCGGATGTTCCAACAGGTCTAAATAGTGGAAACCACAAAGCTCCGAAACCCAAAAGTAACAACTCACGATAAATCCTAAAGAACATGAGTCATAGGACACGTGTCTTTTAAATCTTTCATGAGCTGACACATGGCACTTATATTTGAAATTTCCATTGGATGGTTCACATGCTCTCGAGTGACACGTGGCACCTCTCTTTTCTCGACATGTCATCCAAAATGAAGTCATCTCTGCCGCGTCACTCCGGGACATGGCCCTTTGGGAGTTTAACAAAGAGTTAGTTCACAAATCACCAAAGTTTCAAAATGTCGAAGTATTGGACATTTCAAAGAGTAAAAAGGAGTTAATAAAACATTTAATAACGAAAGTTAATCGCGATTAAGAGTTAATTAATTACTTTGCAGTTTCATATTTCATAAAGTTTCCTTGTGTTGTATTCAAAAACCTACGAAGTTTGAACTTCCGAAATACTTAAAATTAAACACAATTAATTAATACTTAGGGAGATTACTCATAAATTAATTACTTCGCAGTTTCGGATTTTGGGAATTTTCCCTTGTGTTATATTCAAAACCCCCGAAGTCCAAACTTCCGAAACACTTGAAGTTAATACAACATTTAAACACAATTAATTAATATTTAAAAGCGATTATTTAGATATTAACGTTTCTGCGGATTCAGAATTCAAAAGGTTCCCACCCTGTCACATCCAAGACTCCCGAACGCGAACTGTCGAAATATTGATGGCATTTATGATCAATTAAAGATAATGATTTCAAACGAGGATTGTAGATCACCAGTTAGTCAATTCCATTAAGGTTAATAAATTCCTCGTCAGTGAGGCTATACGAAGATTGATAAACTTTTTTTTTTTTGAATAAAATCACTTCAATTTAAAAATCATTTTCACCATTCACAATTAGTAGTTTTATCTAGTGAAGAACTCACAAACTTCCCTTGAAAAAGGAAAGATCACTATGTTTCTTTGAGGATTATGGTGCCGCAAAAAATGGCAAAAACGCTTGATGCAGCGGGTGAGGATTCAAACCTGAATGCATATGTTCTATCAGACACTACTCCACGAGTCATAGACACCATTAAAACTTGGATGCAAGTTTTTGAGATCCTGGAACATGAAATCATCAACTATCCAGAAGACTCTATCGAAGAAGATGACGATTCTTATGCAGTTAATATTAGACATATATCCCAATCGGATCTGCACAAGATAGTTGCATGGCCGAGAATCATGCCTTACAACGATATGATAAGTTGGGCCTTGGAACATTTTGACATCCATACCATGAGCATCATCAACCACCAGGAGGTTGTCTTCAGCTCTTTCCAACTAGAACACCTACAAGTAATGTACAAACTCTCTCCTACTCCCAAATACACTTACAATGTTACATTCTTTCTAGAGTTCAAGAGAAAATAATGCGCCCAATGTGCCAAGAGCGGTCATGATATAATCAAGAGTTGGTGGGGACATCTGGAGAAATTCAGAACCGACGCTCATGGTACGTACACCACAGCATCTTTAGATGCTCATATGTTGTATGTAGCCATGATTCTTTGTCTCCTGTTCAGGAAGAAGATCCCTACACATTTCTCAATGGACTGGGTAGCCATCGTGAACGAGGTAGATGGGGTTACACCTTCAATTGGGCCAAAATGTTGTTGGATAATTTGGCCAAGGAAATCGTTGATTAAAAAACAACAAAATCAAAAGGGCATCCTTCCCCTTTTTACATGTTATCATATGTTATGGATGTCATATGTTTCATGATCCATTTTCCCCTGATGAATTAGAGTTGGACCCCGGCCAGTTATGAAGCTATTCATTTTTATCACTCCAAGGTATGGGAGGAGAAAGATAAGGATTGCTTTTATGAAATCTGTCACAATTTCATAGTACATGTTCACATATCCATTTATGGTCACTCGCCTCCCCAGATTTCAGAGAGGATTATGGGAAACCTAGGAAAGCTCGCAGATTGGTTCATTGAGGAGAATTTTTCCTACATCATAGTTTTTGGTTGCTCGGTTCCTCCTCATGCTCTCCCACAATTTTTACCCGATAGGCTAGTGTACAGAGAAGCAGCGTACCAGAAAGTGGTAGGAGGTATCAGCAAGGAGCTGAAAGTAGCTCAGAAAAAGGTTTGGCTAACTTTCCCCATTCAAGTTGGCATGTTTACATTATTGGATTTTGGTCACTCCAAAGTTGAGGTCGCAACCCTAGAGGATGTCAAATTGGTTGACATCAAGTTCAAGAAACATGATCCACATAAGATAGTGGAAAACCATCTGGCTCATGTTAACATGAAGTGGTACATGCATGAGAATTACCCTTATGACGAAATATTCAAGGGAGATATATCTTATGAGGAAGTCCAAATTATATTCTTGACCCTACCCCCATACCAACAAACTGGTTTCCTAAACTTTCAGAAACACAAGCGGAACAGTCTGCCAAAGATACTATAGGGAGGGTCAATAGCCGCACCTCCTTCACAAGAAGCTAGGTCTACAGGATCTGAGCCAAGATCCTCCACTAAACACAAAGCCGAAAAGGTCCCGAAAATCCTAGAGGTATTATTTCAGGAGATAAGAACGTCACTATCAGTACTAAATGATCTAGAGGTGATAGCACAGTTTGAGGCCTTCATGAATCCAGGACAAATTGTCTCTCATTCCACACCAACAACTTCGACTGGCACCCCGAATACAACAGGACAACAACATTCCACCGAAATTTCCTCTCCCATTGCATTATTAAACCCTCTACAAACCAGCTTCGGAAATCCTAATTCCGGACTCACTTTCATAGGTGATCTTACTCCTATCTCACCCGAAGAGATGCCTCCATCAGATTTATTTTTCAGCAGGAAACGAAGGCTATCGTGAAAATATAATCTCACCGAAAGGATGGAGTCATCACTAAAAGGAAAATAATGGTGTATGACGGGAATTACCATGATGGTCCAGAGTTTGCAAAATAAGTTGCAGGTCCATTAGGTGATTTTCCCACTGCCAATCAATGGTTAGTGGACAATTTGACTGAACAAGTGCGACAGAAGTGCCTCTTGGTAGAATACCTGCAAAATCAGATATATACTACAGAGAAAACTATCAGAAGCATAATGAACCAGGATTTTGGGCAAATCAGGGATGGTGATCAACATCAAATTAAACAACTACAGGATAACCTTGAGTTGCTCCACTAGAGTTCACATACCAACCAAGATCTGGTCACTCGACGTGATGAGTTGATAGATCAGCTACAGGCCAAATTAACCCTAACAGAGGATACAACGATAGACATTTTGGTTGTTTGCCCTCAACCACGTTTTGAGGAAACCTTGGTCAGGTTTGACCACTTTTTGGACTTCGACGCAGTGATCGAGGAAGGAGCACCCAGATAGAGATGATATCGTGGATCTCACTTGTTTTTCGGGCTTTGTGGACCCAACAAGGGGTTCCTTAGGGTATTTTTAATGGGTTATGGGATGTCAGCCCATGGGTTTACCCATGATTAGGCCTTATTGTAAAAGTATAAATAAGTAAGATTGTAATGTAGAAAGAAGAGACTTAGAGAGCGGAGTATAAGTAGCTAAGTGCAAGAAGTTATGAGTGCTTTGTGCAATAGAATGTGTATGTAAGGCTCTGCTCTTGATATAGGAGTTGGCTTTGTGCCTTGACCTAATTTTGGGAAGGAGGATCTGGTGCTCAGTGCACAGATCTCCTTTCCTTTGCGAGGCTTGGCTCTGTGTCTTAGTCCACAAGAGCGGGTGAATGTAAGAGATTGAAGAATAATAAACAAGACGAAGCAGTTGGTGGACGTAGCCCCACACTGGGGTGAACCACATATATCTTGTGTCTTTGGTTGGCTTTGTGTTGTGTTGTTTATGCTATGAATATGCTCAGTGCTTTTCTTATTATGTTTATTAGATAGATATGTTGATGCTTAGTGCTTTACTTAAAGATGAATGAATGTTAGATCTAACTCTGTGTTGTGTGATAAGTGGTTGAAGTGCTTACTCTTTGATGTTACTGCGCTGATCCATATTAGGGTTTGTTCTGCGATGTTAATAAAATATCATGAACTAATGAATACCACCTTTTTAAGTGTGGCTAGATACTCTACGAGGGGTTATAATCACAGATCTATGTCCCAACTTGGTTACATACACCTAAGTCCTGTAACCCCCCCTACTTCTACCTTGAGTGAGACTTATCCTGCTACGCAGGTGTTGCCAAAAGGGTCAATATTTAGGGTTTTTTTGGTGCGTTGAACCCTGGGTCTACCCCTATAACAAAAAATGGTTCCGTTGTTGGGACATGAAACTGTGATTCTTGGGAATTGAAGTAAAGAAAAGAGAAGCTCGGTGCATAGATCTATTGTTGTAGTGCGCAATATTCTACTTGAATTGTGAAGCTCTGTGCTAAGAAAGAAACTCGATCTGAAGAAAAGACGTAAGATCTTAAAAGAGGTAAACCTTTGTGCTTTGATAAGAGTAAGATAAGTGAAAATTTGTGTTTCGAAAGCATGAACCTAGGTATGTTTAATAGATTATGTCCTAGTCTGAAGGCATGGGCGTAGTTGGAAGAAAGAGTTGATTTAAGTAGAGATAATAGAAATGAAGAAAGATATGTTATTCCTATGCATTGAAAGAATTTTTGGACTAATAAGTGGATGCAGGAACCTAGAAAGAATTTTTGCAGATTGCAGGTCCAACACTGTGATCCTAATGCGAAGTACAGAAGAGGTTGGGGAACATATAATAGAAAAAGAGGATTGACACTATGTTATAACTGCATAAGACCAGGACATCTTGCTAAGGAATGCCCTGGTACGAGTCCTATTTGTCTTTGTTGTAAAATTGTTGGTCATGAAGTTTAGGATTGTCCAAGAATGATTGCTAAAGTTGAAAAAATGAACATGAGACAAGAAAAAGAAATTCAAGAGACTAAGAACATGTTAGGAATCCATAAAGATAATAGATCAAAGGAATTTCAGACTACATTAGTGAAATTGAAAGAAATGATGGATATTCATAAAGATGTCAGCTTACCAGAGATATTGAAAGTAAAACAGTGCATACGTGAAAGAATAGAAGACTTCAACATAGACTGTGTCTTGGATGAAGAAACACAAGTGAATATTATGACATAAGACACTTGGGAAATTTTGGGAAATTTTGGGAAATCCCACTATGGTACCTTCACTAGGAAGGATAGGCTTGTTTAAGGGAAAGATGATAACCCTATGTGGAAGAGTTACTAATGTACCTATTATTATCCATGGAACATCGAATGAAGAGGAATTTGAAGTCATTAAGTTTGTTGAGAACAACGCCCCATTCCCTATTTTATTAGGAAAGACTTGGCTTGAGAAAGATCAAATCAGAAGAAAGCAGAGGAAGAAGCTACAAAAAATAAAAAGAAAGAGCTAAGGGATTTCATAGCTATAAAAATAGACCGACTAATAGAAAAATGAGAAGATAAGTTGAAGCAACATAAGGCAAGAGAATTAATTGTCAAGGTTGAAAGAACGCAAGAAGGTTTGAAGGATCTATCCATGCAAGAAAGAAGAATACCCACCCAAGAATTAATAAGAGAAGGGATATTAAATTCGAACCCTTTGAGAGCACATCAGCAATGTGAAGTCACTGTGCTAGGAGAAGAGAATAATAATAATGGAAAGAGGAATCCAGAAGCAGTTAGAGAGACTCAGATCACAGGAAAGAAGGCAAGGAAGCTCAGTAAGAAGAAAGCCAAGTTGGAAAAGCTACAGGAAGATATAGAGAACAAATGGAAGACTTTGCAGGAGGTAGGTTTGCAGGATTTGAACCTCACAGGAATAGCAGGACCACACAGGATGGGACTTCACCCTGGATAACCTATATGACCATTGGAGGCACCCTGACCGTTAGAATGACGCTCTGGAATGAATAGGAAACACATTTATGAGTGAATGGACTACGTTTGGGACATTGATATTGTGCCATAATGGACAAATTCGCATTGATGGAAGCATGCATGCCCATTGGAAGAATCTGTTATGACGCTAGCTTATTTAACCCGTTGGACGTTGTGTCGAGACCACTTTTTACCACCCATGAATAACTGATCCAAGAAGAGAATTGATTGTGTATTGAGTTGTGTTATCTAACCTCGCCACCCATTTTTTTACCCCGCCTGTTCGTTCACCTACCTGACCTGTATGTTTAAAAGGGAGAATGTCGAGTGAACCTAGTGCATTAGAGAATTCTATCGAGGAGATCCTCATGAAGATAATGGTTGACAGATATTTTTCTGAAGGTGTACAGGCATCGTTGACCAGGGGAATGCAGGCTTCCCCTTCGACTGGACATCGTTCTGGCCTTGTTAACCCCGTGACTGAGCAGTGAAGTAAGCATCGTGGCGATCTGGCTAATGCGGAGCAGATCCTGTTGATCTTACCAGATTATATCCTGCCTTTGGCTGGCGCGGTTAACCGCGACAACATCCCACAAGACTTCGAGTACACTCTGGTCACCGCGTACATCCCGAAAGGAATACACTTAGTTGGGAGTCAGTTGGGACAGATCCCACTACTGAAGAACATCGACTTCAACCTTGGAGACATAAATAACTACGCTATGCTTGCACCCCACTGATATTTGACAAAGACAACTAGGAAAAAGCCTTGCACGGTCTCCCAGCCATGGATTAAGGAGTTGGCACAGTCCACTATACTAAATGTGATGAAGATTCCCCATTTTGGCCGTCACCAGGAGGTTAATTCTTGCGTTAAACTCCTCTTGTTGTGATACCATGGGGGATACCTATGGCTTGACCGAAATATTACTGTGGATCTGACGTTGATCCACTTGATTACAGGATTAAGCATGTAGGGACCCAATCCTCATCAGTTTTATCCTGGGAAGGCCTCAGACCACTCCCTGGCATAGCACATCAAGGAGGCTTACGACGAAGTCGAAAAGGGAAAGTGAGGCTACAAGGTAGCCTCTATCCAGGATGTCGCAGTGTGCCTTGCTTTCCAACTCATAGCTAGAAATATTGTAAGAAAGAACAACCCCACATAGGTCACCGGGTTCATGGTGGACCTCGCAGAAAAATGTGTGGAGGGAATGCAAATGAATTGGGTCAGCTACCTCGTCAATGAACTTGAGAAAGACTACCGCGAAGCTCGTGATCAGGGATACGAATTCCACTTCAGCTGGTTGATTGTGTTGAATGAATTTGTTGCTTGGAAAATGCCTGAAGAAGCCACCTTCTTGGAGATTGAACCATCAAATTTGTTGGCCGCTAGGTTCTCCACCTTATGGTACACCAACGACATGTCGAAGTAATGGAAGTCCAATGTTTTATTCCATGCGTATTATCAACAACTGAAGGTTTCCATCGAGTCATTCTCGTGCATGACACCACACACCCTACACCATTATAGATTGATATCCAAGTTCCACGGAGATCCACATTTTATCTATATCATTGCATGCAGAGATGAGAGCAAGGAAGAGATACAATCATATTACAAGTTGATAGATGAAGACATGGAGCAGATCACGAAGGAGTGGTCGGAGGAATTTCAGACACCTGTTTTTGATGCAGAACTCTCCGACATTGACATTATAGAAAGCCCCTTGGTCACCTAGTTCGAGAATGTCAGACAGTCCAGTGGGACGAAGAAGAAGAAGAAGAAGAAGGAGAAATTCTAGAATATAGAGACTGATGAGAAGGACATCACCTCTGAAGAAAATGGATCTGGCTCGCTGGGAGGAGATGAAGAAAATGGACAAGGAGGAGGGGATGTAGGAGAAAAGAAAGGAGAAGGAGAAGCTACACTGTCGAATGATCCCCCTACTGAAACAGTAACACCACAGAAGAGGACGGTTTCTCCACAGAAACCTTCAGCAAGAAAGAAGATGCATGTCAGTAAGCCCTAGCTTGAGGCCACACTCATGAAGGACGACATCAGCTTGGTCTGCGGAGTGATGGAGGATGATTCTGAAGATCTCTTGCAGAGATATGGAGTGAAGCAAGAGAAGTTGTATGGAAGGGTCGAGAAGGAACTAAAGGAACTAAAATAAGCTATTCAATTGATTTGCGCAGTACCTACTGCGCCCTTCTCATCACAGAATAAAAAATTGGGAGACGAACCATCCCAAATGAGAAGACTTGCATATGCGACCAAGGCTTGACTTTAGAAAATCCAGGAAGAAAAAGAGAAGGCCATAAAAGCCCTGAAGAAAGAGAACAATGAATCCTTAGAACAATTACACATAGCGCAGTACTGTGTAACCACCTATGAAAATGAAAAAGAAGAGTTTTAAGATGGTCCAGAAGGAAAAAGTCCATCTACGGAGAGAAAAGGAGAAGTTTCTCATAGAATGGGCCACGATTAAGGAAGTTTCCAGTAAAGCACTTCGCTTTGTGCCAGCCTTGGCATAGGAGGAACATGATTCGGTTGAGATTCAAGTGGCGAAGCTCACTGAGACCATCCAACAACTTCAAACGAGAATAACAGAGTTGGATATCCAAGCAGTAACAAACACTCCACAGGAGGTGCGCGATCAGAGGTAGGAAGCCGCTAAGAATGCAATTACAAGAATCAGAGGGCTCGCATAAGAATGCAAACAACTGAGTGATAGAAGCACATAGACTTATGAATGCCTCGCAGAAGATCCATAGCTAAGGAAACTGGAAGCGCAGTTACAGGAGGCACAACAGCAGGCACTGTCAGTATAGGCGCAGATGAAGTTGTTCACTGCAGTTGAAAGAATGAAGAGGTCCCAGGAGCAGTGCGCGATGAAGCAACAAATTATTGCCATCCAGGGCAGGGTAATGGAAGTCGCGTAGAAACTATAACCTGTGCAGGATGAAGCCTGCAATGTGTTTGAATAAATTGAAGGACAAGGCTCGCAATTGGACCAAGTGGTTTCAACAACAAAATAGTGCTTGGAAGGGCCTGTTACAGAGAAATTGATCCAAGATATCGTCGAGCAGGAAGCTCGGGAAAAGAAGCAAGTCAAGTCATCTCGAGTTAAGATCAAGGCCTTCGAAGCAGAGTTGACCAGACCTAAGTGAATCGGGACGAGTCATAGGTGAGTGTTGGTGGCCCATTGGCCCTCGACCACGTTTTGAGGAAACCTTGGTCAGGTTTGACCAATTTTTGGACTTCGATGTGGTGATCAAGGAAGGAGTTCCCAGGCAGAGCTGAGATTGCGGATCTCACTTGTTTTGCGGGATTTGTGGACCCAACAAGGGGTTCCTTAAGGTATTTGTAATGGGTTATGGGATGTCGGCCCATGGGTTTACCCATGTTTATGCCTTATTGTAAAAGTAAAAATAAGTAAGAATGTAATGTAGAAAGGAGAGACTTAGAGAGTGAAGTCTAAGTAGCTAAGTGCAAGAATTTATGAGTTCTTTGTGCAACAAAATGTGTATGTAAGGTGCTATGCTTGATAGAGGAGTTGGCTTTGTGCCTTGACCTAATTTTGGGAAGGAGGATATGGTGCTCAGTGTGTAGATATCATGTCCTCTACGAGGCTTGGCTCTGTGTCTTAGTGCACAGGAGCGGGTGAATGTAAGAGATTGAAGAATAATAAAGAAGACAAAGCAGTTGGTGGATGTATACCCACACTAGGGTGAACCATGTATATCTTGTGTCTTTGGTTGGCTTTGTGTTGTGTTTTTATCCTATGAATATGCTCGGTTCTTTTCTTAATATGTTTATTAGATAGATCTATTGATGCTTAGTGATTTACATAAAAATGAATGAATGTTAGATCTAACTCTGTGCTGTGTGCTAAGTGGTTGAAGTGCTTACTCTTTGATGTTACTGCACTGATCCATATTAGGGTTTTTTTTGCGATGTTAATAAAATCTCATGAACTAATGAATATAACCTTTTAAGTGTGGCTAGAATACTCTACAAAGTGTTATAATCATAGATCTGTGTCCCAAATTGGTTATAGACACTTGAGTCCTGTAACTCCCCCTACTTCTACCTTAGGTGAGACTTTGTCTGCTTCACAGGTGTTTCTGAAAGGGTCAGTAGTTAGGGTTTTGTTGGTACGTTGAACCCTGGGTCTGCCCCTGTACCAACATCGGCCTTCAAAACTCAAGCATAAAAAATCAAAGAGAGGTTGGAAGTTGCCCAACAAGAACTTTATCTGAAAGTAGATTCCATCCGGAAATGCTATCAGGTAGTAGACCTTTCCCTAAAATATATCTATTTCAAGTAAAAAGAGGCCTACTCAGCCCAGTCTAAGTTTCAATAAGTTATCATATTGATGCAGAAAGCTAACTCCCCTGATTTTCCTCTTCTCTCTTATTCTGAACAAGTAAGAGGCGAAATGGCCCTAAAATCCTGGGAAACAAATCTAGGAGATGGAAAGAAACTTGCCAGAGAGGTGAAAGAGTCTTGTCTAGATGCATTGTCATCATTACAAAAAGTTGATTTGAGTTTGAAGGGAGTAATATCTCAGAGGCCCTGGGACAAATTGAGATAGAAATGAACTAGAAAATCTCCAGAAAGAACAAAGAATCTATTCAGGCAACCATCCAAGAGATGAGACAGATTGATATTCTTAAAATCAATGAATGGTTGGTTGATCCAATTTCGCGGTTCCATGCCACAGTCCAATAAGTGAACAAGATTCAGGAAAATCTTCCCCAAATACAGGAGAAATTGTTCGCCTTCGAAGTAAATGAGAGGATTGAACCTTCAAGGTTTGTGATAGCATTGATGGATAGATGCACCCAATGCATTGAACTGGGAAAAGAAAGTGTATCTGGGAGAAAATAAGAAAACATGAATAGTTTCCACCCCTTCCACCCTCTCTACCTTTCCCCTCCAACAATCACTTACCTCGTCTAACCCTACCACTCACATTCTCACCTCCACTCATCCCACCTCACTCTCGGACACTTGTTTCCCCAACATTATTTTCATGGACAGTTACTCTTCCCTGTAACCGTTATCCGTCCTTTGATGAGCCAAATTTGTGCTATTCATCTAATTATCCTCCCCCCATGACCTCAACTGCAGTTCATTTCCCCGTCGAACACACCCGAAGGGATAGATGGAAACGAGATCAAACGACCAAGACAGTAAGCCAAATGATTGAGGTGGCCTTAATGACTTGTGTGCCCATCTCAAATTTGAGAGGAAAATGAGGGATTCTACCAGCAGACGAAGAGATAGAGGAAAGCGCCAGTGAAATTCATCAATGTTTACACGTTGTTGGTTTATTCATATGTATTCTATTTTTAGTTAAATATTGTAAGAATTGCAACAGTTTTCAGTTGTGACATATTTTGTATAATGCATAGATTTAAGATCTATTCACGACTGCTTCTTTTTTAATGTAATAAAGAAACTCCTTTGTAAGTATTAATACAAGTGCACACAAAGATTCTAAGTTTCGTTCAATTTGAGTTATGTGTTCCCTATGTGTTTCTATTTCTCTAAATTTCTTTTTGTAATTCTTGAAGAGTGATGGATTGCAATTTATTATTACATCTACTGCGATCATATTATACCAACATTTAATTTATTTAACAATTTTTCCTTTGTTATTATGTGAGTAAAACAAGACTTGTGATCTACGTGAATTACTGCATTTTATATCCTGTTCAAGGGTGTGTCCTCTACTTTTCTTCTACTACAAACAAGGTGAGACTTATCTATAATTGATACCTGACTTTGTTTAACAGTTTTGTAACTCCTTCTAGATCATTTGATATTATAATTGAAACTCAGATAACGAGATACAACCTCTGTAATGCCCTATTATTAATTTCATTTAAAGATTATTTCTCAGAAAAATGAAGGTAGAAAAAGCACTTATTAAAACATCTTTTAAAACCTCTCATGCCTGACATTATTCTTTGACCCTTAGAATCAATCTCAGGAACAACACCATCAATGGATTATTTTAGGAAAGAGTGTATCATCCTAGATGGAGAGGGTAAGGGTATGAACCAAGGGTTTAGTCTCATTATCTTGGGCATAATACAACCAATCCAAGAGTGTGAGTGATTGTTAGCCATCGGTCTCAGTTATAAATCACCCCATTCAAGTAAACATATCTTGCTATTTCATTTTCCATCATGAAGTTGGTAGGAAGGAAGGTAATTATTAACTATTATATGCACACTCACTCATTTATTTTGAAAAGTAAGTGGAAGGGATTGACAACAATAGAGTGATGAAAATACAAGAATGAATGTAGTTACAACCAAAATATCTTAATTATATACAATGATTTTACTTCACTAAGTGCTTGCTTTGTTGTTGGTAGTGTTTGATTCAATTGCATACCTAAACCTTGAGGAGGCTTAAGCAATCAACAAACTGAAATTTAATTAGTGACAAAATGCTTGATTGATACAGTCTGACATACCCTCATTGTTGTGGGAGAACTTGATTTATCACCACTATTTTAGATATCTATCATATTAGGCATTGATATAACCATGCACACTTCTATTGTTCAATCCTTTACTATACTATGCTATGTTTGTTTGATTTTGGTTGTCATTTTCACCCTATCCATTTTAATCAATATATTGTAGATATGTATATTAATAAGCTCCATTGAAATCTCATCAAGGTCATAGGGGGTTCCTACCAGTGGATCATTGGAGATCTAGGATAATATTAAAATGAAATGAGCAAGGAAATCCAATGTCTTAGGTTGAATGTTGGTGGTTGACCTTGACTCACTAGACCTTGTTTACCAAGAAGTATAACTAGTTGAAAAGGCATAAGGCAGATAAATATATGGTTCCAAGTCTCGTCAAAGATAGAGCATATTATCTTTCATTCCAAAGACACTGGTTTTATTTGACAAACTATTGGGAAAAAGTAAAATAAGTAACTAGGGAGATAGTCACTACGTTTCACTATGTATATATTTCTCGACACAACCACTATTGAAAAAGCCTCCTAGTTAATAAAAGAATGATTCATTCTTGATTCAATTGGTTATCTATCAATTAGTGTTCAATTGACTTAGGCCCGTGTTAATGTCATGGCTAGCTTGCTTCAATGGGATAGGACACATTTAAATTTAGATACTTCACGTAAAAGTTAAGACAAGGACTAGCTAATATTCAACTCCCCTTGCCCTTGTTTCAAGGAGATACGATGTCCACAAGTTAATTTGATTGTAGCATTTATAAAGTGTTGTCTTATTGATTAAAATGTAACTTTTCGATCATGTATGTTGAAATTTTATTTTAAAAAATTATTTAATTTTAAAATGATTTGTTATTAGAATTGCATTTTAATATTTTTTTTTTTTTAATATATGAGTAGACCCTCATATACGAATAGATCCTCGGAAATATCTCTGGCGCTAATAAGGTATTGGAGGGATATCTCCTCAACCAACTTCGCGTGACCTCGTGCTTAACTCCGGTGTGAGCGGAGCCTCCTGACGTCACCAATTATACAATGGATTTCACCACTCCCTTAGTCAAACACATATGTTGAGTTTAATAGACTTGGAGAAGTTTACTCACAACATCCTATTCCAAGGCTCTAAATCTGAAGCTAGTTTGTGTACCCTGGAAAATAAAATTGTTTCTAATCAATTTTAAATTTATCAGCATTACTTTTAGTGGCTTTGTTTACTCAAAAGGTGAGGTCGTGAAACTGATGATGTTATGACTCAGCAAGTAAAATAAATGAATATGAATATAATGCAAAGTCCTAACTTCAATTCTCAATAAATGATAAGATTTTCAAAATGAAACTTTCAATTCAATTATGCAATTTCAAATAAGATCAACGATAAGAACCCAAAAGATCAAATGCCAACAATGCAAAATTTATATTTTGTATTTTCAATATAAAAGAATGAAAATGAAAGGAATGAACAACAACTTGATATAAAGGCCCTACTGTATGCAAACAAATACAAACCAAGTAGAATATAAAGAAGAAAACACCCATCCAAAGATGCAAGGACAACCAATAAAAAGGATGATGAGAAAGAAAAACCGCCGGAAAATTCAACCAAAGAAAGGTTTCCTATCACTCTACAGGCACTTAACAGTCATGATAGAGACCTAAGAAGACTCAAAAACCATAAAAAATTACCCAGAAAACATCAAACTCAAAAATCAAGAAAAAAAAGGATGATGTATGCGACTATTCAGGAGAAACCCACATATATACGCCTTCTACAAAACTATATCTCACGTATGTACACGATTGTCAAGGAAAAAACTGCGTATATGTATTGAAACAGTGTCAGGTTAAGGATAAGGCCAAAAAACTCATACTTAAAATGAAAAGGGGTCGTCAAGTAATCAGACGGCAAGAAACTCAATATAAACGAGAGAAATCAAAGGAGAAAAACACTCCAAACCCCAAAAAGAAGATTCATTCCCCAGTATGGTCGCCAATTTTTCTATGGGAAAATCACTCTATGGCATGGGGTAAACCACAAAAGATGGAAATGACTACATAAATAAACTCTAATATCAAGTATGCTATATAAATAAACATGCTAACAAGACAAGATAAAGATCCTACCTCGTCTAGACGTTCGATGAAGTCCACCATTGAGAACTCGACTCAAAGCGATACACCTGCAACTTGTCCTCAACAACCGAGATATGCAAGCATATGGTGATAATATATAAAGTTAGCAAATATAATAGCATAATCCATCAATATTCATAACAAATACGCCCATGGAATAACAATTCAAATATTTGCAAGACATTAATTGGACGAGAAAAGAGTATTTCTATTAAAATGTAATCAACAGAAGTGTATGAATGACAAAATTTTGTGTCGACACATTCAAAACCGAGAAACTAAGTCCCTTCCAGCTGGGCCTCCACCACTTCAATCTTCCACCAAAGGAAAGATCATATAAGAGAGACAATGAGGTTTCCCATCAAATTGGGAAGATGCAAGATACCAGATATTCCACTGTACTAGCACTTCCTTGATGGTTCTCTGACGCAGGCAACGCTCCCGTTGGTCCAAAACTGCTTCTGGTTGTAGCCAAATGGATCCTTCTTCAGCTAATTCGGGAAGGTTGGTTTGAATTTGGCACCTCGTTCCAATCACCTTCTTCAAGCATGAAACATGAAAAACAAGATGTAGTTTCGACTGACTGGGCAGAGCTAACTGATATGCGAACTTGTCCCACACGCTTGAGAACTGTGTAAGGGCCATAAAATTTGGGTGCTAGCTTCTGACACTGCTTGGCCTTGAGGGAAGTTTTCTTATATGGTTGCAGTCTCAGAAACACCTGATCTCCTTTGGCAAATTGACGTTCAGAGCGACCTTGATCTTCTTGCTGCTTCATTCTATTCTGGGCCATGACCAAGTTCTCTTTAAGGGTACGAAGGATATCCTCTCGGACTGTAAGT
>ML796880.1:275793-303158 GCA_009831015.1 Picea engelmannii
TCAATAGGTTCTAATAGGAGACCCTTTCTCTCTTATTTATACTCTCCAGGTAGCTTCCCCTAGAGGTTACCTTCTAACTAACTTAACCCAACTTCCTTCTTTTAGGGCTAACCCACTTCTAACCACTTGTCCACTTATAACCACTTTATCCACAAATAATAAACTCACCACTTCTAGTTGCAACTAATTTATTTTTAATTATTTTCTTTTTGCAACAACTTAATTCATGATTAACTTCTAGTTACAACCACTTTGACTAGTAAATTTCTTCTAGGAGATTCTAGAATAAATTGACTTCTTTGACCTTCTAGGGGCTTCTAGATAAGTCATTGAGGGTTCTCCAACTTCACAAGGACATAACTCTCTAACCGTGAGGAGTTATGTGGCGTTCCACATATCACCGGAAATGGCATGACATGTACTATCCATCTAGAATAGTCTTTCCTGTAAATACACTGATATTCATACCTTTATGCCTAAAACAATCTTGAGTCCCTTAACCATATTGTTGGGCTTACTAGAATTTTCTACTGGAATTGCTTCAAGGGTTGACATCAATGAAAACCAACCCAATTAATCAAAAGATGATAACAAGAAGAACAAACATAAATCAAGGCATCTTGATCATATAGATGAAGAAAGCATTGAATCCTCTTAGGAGACATTGAACCCCAAGGGAGGAAATTCTAAGAAGGAGAGAACAAAGTGAAACTGTCATAATGAAGGGTTTCATCCTAATATTTCTTATATGGTGAAAACAATGTATCTTATGGTGAAAGTACCTCAACAACACAACCTTGCAGATTGCATACCGGACAGTGTCAAGAAGAATATTGAAGAGAAGATACTAGAGGATCAAGGTAAGGGTCATGTTTTGACTACTATTTATTCATCATCTGATAGATGGATCTTAGACTCAAGTGTCTCTAACCATATGGCTGCATCAAAGCATTATTTTTCTTTCTTGGTACCTTGCATTAGACCTCCTATGTTGATGGGAGACAAAACACCTTTGAGAGTGTACGAAGAAGGGAGTGTGCACCTTGATTATGGAATCTTTTAGAATGTATTATAGGTTTTGATGCTCTCCATGAATGTCCTCTCTATCTACTGGATTACACACTAAGGTATAGGAAAGCGAGTTGAATTCACTCTGGATTCAATGATAATTTCATATATGGGAGATGGTTCCAAGGTTACAGTTGGGGAGGTGGCTCATCATTCTACATTGTATACCTTTTCTCATTTTGTTCCTAAATATGATTATGTTGCTCTTATAACACATGCAAATGAATAAAGTAGAGAAAAATCAAATGACAAGTTCAAGGAAGGCCCCTTGAATGCACTCTAGGAGGAACCGGTTGCACCTTTCTCACCTCCTCCAAAGGAAGATCTTTGGGATGATTTACACATTCTTTGGATCATAGTTATGATCAGATTTCATAATATTATTTAGAACACCATCAACATCCTATTGTGGATCCAAATCAGAAGATAGGGAGGGCACATCATACTTTATAGGAAACTAGTGACCTAGTGGGAGAAACTTCCAAGTCACTCCACGAGCACTTACTGTTATTGTAAGGATGTACAATGCTCAACCAACAACCAATGGATTCTCACATGATGAGACAAGATAGATCAGAGAGAAGATACATCATGGGGTTGTTGATGCGCAACGCCATCTTTCTTCATAGCAACTACATAGTAGTATGCATTATATTTTGAAGGGGGGGGTGTGTTTCTTCCCACTAGGTTTTCCGTATTTACCTCACCTTTGTCATATTATGTTTTGCATAATTTGATGAGTACCTAACCTGGATAAAAATTGCCGGGACTCATACATCATGCCTACTCCCAGGTTGTAATTCAAGGGGGGTGTTGGAGTACATGCACACCATTCCACTTTTCAAGGGACATCCATGTCTATTTTTAGCCATCCCTAAATTTAGTGGGTTGCTTATTTTTAATAGTGTTATTTATAGCAAATCTAACATATGGCATTGACGACAACTAATGTGCATTGGATATGGATAACTTAGCCCCTTAGGAAGTGCACAGTTCCTTTATTATTAATGGAATCAAACTTATCATTTACTGTCATTTACCATGTTATTGATCCATGGTATTGATTAGTTAAGAATTGTCTAAATCTAATTAGTGCATGCACAAAGAACCCCAACCTTATGTGAATTTCTTCCCAGAGAGTCTATATATTGTACTCATTTCAAGTATTAATATACAAGTGAAATACAAATTAGTTCTTTAGCAATATTGTCTTTTAAAATGTTATTTCATTATTTATTCTCTCTTTTTCTTGCAATTTTACTAGTGTAGTTTTTTCTCTCAACTAGATCGTGGCTTGTGCTTAAAATCCTACAAAGCATATGAGAATTGTAATTTTGTTTTTTAAAATGAAACTACATTTTTTTAAATTTATTTTTTCCATGGAAAAAAATGTTTACTAGGATTTCATTTTCATTGTAGATTATTTTATTTAAATGATATGTTATTAAAAAATTGATTAAACCAAATAAAATCAGAAATAACTTTGACAAAAATATCATTCGATCCAAACATCTAAGCCAAAAAAAAATACATCTTATTCAATACAACTCTTCAAAACTTATTAAAAAACTTAACAACAAAAGATATAGATAAAATAAAATATTATTTAATGATTGTAGTATCAATCAATATAGATACATGTTAATCCAAATCTATCAATTGTAAAATATGTTAAATCATTTGAGTTGTAAGGTTTTTTTTAATATTTAAAATGGATCTATATGGATTGTAGTCTTATTCAATTCAAGAGAACTTAGAATTCAAAACTTATGCAAAGATGGATATGTCAAAATATAGTTTGATTATTTTGTATATTTATTCAAATTGCAACATTTTTTTAATGTAAATATCATATTTACAATATTTCTATTTATATTTAAATTTGATCTCTTTTTATTTCTCTATACAACGATCTTTGATATCTTTCTTTTTATTTTCCTGTACAAAGATTTTTATATTAAATACATATATCAAATTTTCCTCTTTTATATATAAAGATATTTTTATATTTTCCCAAAAAATATTTTTATTTTATTTTAAATACATATTTTACTAAGATATAATAATTTTATTATTTATTAAAATATTATATATATTTTTAAATCGATATATAATGATGTAATCATTAACCATATAGGTATGTAACTCAATTAAATTTTAAATTCCTTTTCAGCAAAGTCAAACTTGCAATACAAGATAACTGGATTCTTAATTATATTGAAGATTTTAAAGGGTACGTCGTGGTCACCTCGTGAGTACACTTTTCAAGCACACGTGGTGTTCACGAGTTCACCCCTAAAAGTATTAACATTGATACTTAAATTTTATTTTTCCCTCTACAACTTTGGAGAAATAAAATTAGAATTTGTTTGTAACTTCGTAGATGTATATTAACAGAGATTAAGCTGATAATTCTCGGTATTATAAGTTTATATATACTTTAAAAAAAAATCAAAATAATTATACAACATCATAATAAATTAAATATGAAAATACTTATCCGGATGGAGTGTCACCTGGAGAGATCGTGCTCATAGTTGGCACAGGGCAGTCGGGGAGTTATTAACCCCGGTCGCTAGCCCTGAGGCATTCATTTCTCCATGGCCCACACCATGAGAGGATTTATGGTAATGTGCTTGGAAAGGCACTCCGGCGAGTGCACCAGCCAGGCAAGGAGTACCAGGTAGACACAAAGTTCCTCTCAAGCATCAATAGCAGTTGTCAGGGTCATTTCACCCTTCAATGGCATTAAAGACGAATAACATGTATTATATCGAGAGCCCTCCTCGATTCTTCTTCCCATCTGGTGCACCCTCCTGGTTGCATTCCTCGACTCCCACTGCAATTCACAAGTTCTCTCCAGCTGTGACCTTTCAATTCACACTAGTGGCATCCTCCCCGATTATCTCAGCTCCACCTCTCCCCAATGCCTCTCTGTCTCCCTCCCTTACCCACTGCACCACTCTCACATCCCCTCCAGCATGCCCCGGGAGCGCGTTAAATCTAAGAGGGGTGTCCGTGATAGGGGCACCCTCTCTAGAACAAACAAGCTCACCCCCTCTCAAAGGGTGCTCATCGCTCACTTTGCCAATCCTTGACACTCCAACCAGAGAGCAAATTCGGCCACCCTCCATGGAGCCTCTCAGGTAAAACTGGAAGCGGAAACCTCCACTGCCCACCACCCCTTGTCACTCCTGCCACTGGGAAAAATTAAAGAGGAGGCACCACCCCTGGATGCGTGCACTCCTATACCCATCAAACTCCTTGCCCCTCCCATAGTCAAACCAGATGAACCCTATTATGGGGATGGTAGTTGTCGAGTATAGGAGGAGGCCCCTCCAAGATTGAAGCTGGAGATTCATACAGGTACAACCAAAGACACTACTCCAGAAGCCGATGGAGTAGTGGGAAAAGAGGAAGATGACCAGATGCAGCGCTTCGCTAATCGCCTCGTGGACGAGCACCTCAACATCCTCTTCGAAATCAGATAGAGGCAAGCGGACCAGGAGCACTCTCAATGAATCCTCCACCAAAGGATGGATATCCTGTTCGAGGTGCTCTTGGATGCTCCGGAGAATGCCAAGTGCCCGATCTACAACCAACGGTTCATCCCAGCTTACAACATTCATGGTCAACCCGGCCTAGCCACAAACTAACATTTCCAGGTTTCAGTCTTTTTTTGTTCAATAAAGTTGCATAATTGCAACCTATAACGACATAGATTTATTTTCCAATTGTGTTTACATAGTCTCATTCATGTTAGTCTTGCTTATAGTTTGCTTAAGACGAAAGCGGCATTATCAGGTCTGTATATTTTTTCTCACACAGACACACTGCAATTTTGGTGTCAATTGTAATTTTGATGTAAAGATTTAGACGGACATGGCAATGCCAGAACAACAGGAGGCCACCTGTGCTGGTTTCCCTCTTGTGGCAGCACAGGTGGCTGACACCTGTCTCTGTAAATTCTATAGTTGATATTAATACAAGGCTCTTTTTATTTACAAAAAAAAAATATGAAAAATACTTAATAAAAGTAAAACTATGAATATGAAAATAGAAACAAAGATTAAATAAATAATAAAAAGATATAGATAAAGTAAAAGAGATCTCCAAAACATATATATTATACTTGTCAAAACTGTTTTCACAACTAAAGAAACTGATATATATCATTGTTTTCATGACACGCCTTCGTTCTTTAAGTCCATGTGTATTTCTTTTAACTAAATAAAATTCTATCATGAAAAATATGTTAGTTTTTATTTATTGAAATATTTTCCAATGTAAACTTTTTTTTTTCCACATAAAATTTTGCTTTATATTCATATTGAAATATAAACTATTCGAATACAAAATAACCATCAACCAAAAGGCCCCAAAACATCCATAAGGATTACCCAAATGCCATAGGATACATCCCAACACTAGAAATCATGCCACAAAAACCCCAGCCCCAACTAGGATCTCCATACAAAGACTAATACCGAAAAAACTCATATCCATAAGCCCAATGAAAAAAAGACTCTGACAATGCCACTCATCTAGACTCCCAACAAAAAGTATTGTGCATACTTCAATACTTCTAGAAAATATCTAAAAAAAAATGAGGACCTTCATGGTCCCCTTCACATTGATAATATTCGATTTTCCCAGGAGCCTTAAGAAGCGCCTGTTTTGAAAGGCTATCTGCTTCAACATTTTCTTCTCAGAAAACATGTTGGAAAGTAATATTATGGAAGAGATTTATAAGATTGATAAGTCTGTCCTTCCAGCACTCTAGAGTACTCACCTGAAGGCGACCCTTGCCCCACAGCCAGTCAATGAAAATCCTTGAGTCCCCTTGAACAAAAAGCTCTGAAATGGAAAATCAATGAGCCAGAGTAAGAAGTGCCCACGAACCCAACAGCTCCACTCTGATGTTTTTTCCAGGACCGTTGTTAATGGTCCATTTAAAAATTATGTGCTCATTGATCCGCAACACCCCTCCAGGTCCACTATTTTGTCCCGTTGCTAGTGCAGCCCCATCAAACCATCCGACCGTGCCATCCACCACAGGCGGCGTTGGCACCCTCCTCAAAGCCTTAGTTTTTATTGGTGATTTGTAAGCGCTCATGGCTAATAAAGATAGAAAAACCACCTTATGAATGGATGTATACCCCTCCTCAAAGATAGCAAGGTTCCTTTCGATCCATATGCACCAACAAATAAATATCGGAAGAGTGGGATGGGATGAATTTTGCAATCTCCAATTTTTAAAACACTCTGAAATGGAATTACTAGTCCACACCCCCAGATTAATTTTCATAATTTTAACTCTTTCCCAGACTGCACACATAAAAGGACACTCAACAAAAAAATGGAACATTGTTTCCAAATTCTTCTTACAAAGAGAACAATAGCTCGGACCCACAAAACCTCTATGTTGCATATTCTCCCACGTAAGAATCTTGTTCTCCGCCACCAACCAGGTAAAGAGTTTTAATTTTAATGGATAGTCCCAGGATCAAATTAATGTTCTCCATCCTCCAATCACAATTTTTTTTTTCTTATTTTCAATTGCCTCATAAAAAAATTTAACTGACATCCTTCCAGAAGAATCGTCGCTTGTCCACTTTAGTTCATCCGACCTCATCACCAATTGAATGCCATTGTTTATGATAGTGCATCAAAAGTCCTGTCATTCAGCTACTAGAAGCCCCTCTAGGTCCAACTTATCACTTGTGATCCAGTTGGGACCAATCAGACCCAAACGGGGCTCTCTATTGGCTTGATATAAATAAAACACTCCTTGTTGATTTAAAGCTAATATCAGGTCTTCAGACAAGAAAGTCGCGTCCCCATCCCGAAAATCTGGTCTTTTCCAATCAAAATTGATTCTCCCAACCCTAGGTACCACTCAAGCCAATGCAACAGAATGTGAATGGACTTTAGAATATATTTCCAAGTCTATGAGACTTTTGCTTCGTCCATCGAAAATGTGCAAAGCCAACATGCCACTGAAACAAAAGAAAATATTTAGATTTTAAGACTCGATACCAAAGACCATCCAACATCAATTCCCTCCAAAGTGTGTTCGCCGGCATGGCTCTACTAAAACTGAACAGAGTCCTTAGCCCCCATCCCCCATACTTCTTTGGACAAGCAATAAGTTTCCAGTTGCATAGGTGGAAACCCTCCTTTTTTCTTTTTCCATCGCAAAGAAAGTTGAAAACAACTTGACGAATTCTATGGAGTACCGAGGATGGAATATTAGCCACAACCAGCCAGTAAACCGACTGGATTTCTAAAACAGCCTTGATCAAGACTAGTTGACCCTCGATTGACAACCATCTGTTGCACCAATGGCTTATTTGTTTTTCATATTTAGCTATAAGCCAATTCCATTTTTCAACTTTGAACCTGCCATCTTTTAAAATATCACCAAGATATTTAAAACCATCGGTAAGATTATAAAAATTGTGATGAAAAGTATCTTTTAAAGTATCCAATACTTGTTGTTGAATGCCGAACTAATAATCTGAAACATTAAGCTTCCATCATCAGACATTTCTATCATATTTCAAACAATTTTATTTCATTCGCCCCACGTTACAATTTTATTCACCCATTTCTTCTTCCTCGACCATTAAGCTTATGTCTTCATACATTTCCAACCTATCTCACACAATTTTATTTATACATTTCCAACATTCCTACAATTGGAAATGTCTTCATACATTTCCAACCTTCATACATTAACCTTGACTTATCCATCGACTTGGCTTATTCGTCCAATCGAACGTTCAACGAGTCGATCAACCTCGACCAACCAGTTAGTTGACTATTCTTTCACATCAAAGAATATAACAACCCAACATATATGTACCCTCAAGGAAAACTTGGTTATGGTGCAAAATCAAATGAAACAACAAGTTGATCAACATAGATCTAAACATTCTTTTGCCAAAGGGAATCAATTATTTCTTCATTTGTAGCCTTATAAACATACATCACTCAAGATAAAGTTCCCTAGAAGATAGATCCCATGTTCTATGGTCCCTATTAGATCATACAACGCATTAGAAAGGTGGCCTACAAGTCAGCTCTCCCAACCTAGTCTAAGATTCATCCATACTTTCATGTGTCATGTTTGAAGAAGGTTGTGGGATCAAATTGCAAAGCACGGCCCAACCTCCCAGAACATAATGAAAAAGGTTCCATTTGGCTCTAGCCAGAAGCAGTAATGGATATTAGAGAGCATCAATTGCACCAATACACAATCAGGGAAGTACTTATCCAGTGGAAATATATGCAACCAAAATATTTCATATGGGAACCAACAACAATTTTATAGCATTTTACTCACCTTCGGCCTTGAGGACAATTCTTCTTTCTAATAGGGAGGTCATGTTAGGGTTTTACCCTAACTCCCTTACTTACAATACTTTGTTGATGTATAAGTCCACCTTCCTTGAATAAGGCCCACTAAATAGTTAGTTAACAGTCATTCATTGTAAAAAGGGTCATCTTCACTAATGAGGCCCAAATTAGTTAGTAGGCCCTCATTATAAATGGGTCCCTAGGTAGCTAAGATTCTCTATTGATAGTTATATATAAAGTAGAAGGTTATGTAATGTGTTGTCCATATTTATTATTTCATTTGGAGATTTTCTCTTGGAGGTTTCCCCCTTGAAGAGGCAAGTGAACATAACTCTATATTCTTGAATATCATTAATACAAGAGATCTTTCTTAGGGTTTATCTATTTTCTCTTATGTTCTTTGGTTTTTCAAGGGTATTCTATTACATTATGTGTGAGTGCTCTAAAATTATAGGGTTAAGTACATTACACCACCAAGTTGAAACCCAAGCCTAGCTATGTTGAGAAACCCAAGCACATGTCATTGGAACACACACAATTCTGAGCATATGCAACCTACATGGAGATCAATAGAGCAATGAGATGATCATGATCATCCCAAATTAGTTGGCTATTGTGCTAGTGTCCACGATTCTTCTTATTATAGTTGCATGAAAGTGAAATCCAAGGTCAAAACCCATGAGAAGGGCACGTAGGCTAGGGCTCAACTAACCCAATCGTGAGGTGGAGACAAAGAGCAAGCTACCTTTCTCTAAAGCTATTGTCATTGGACTCGGACCTGTTTTTTTTATATTGCAGTTGAACATATCCACTATAGTATTATCATGCATGATAAATTCTATGGTCCCTAACACTTGTTAAAATATTGTAGAGAAACATAAGCCAGATGGTCTAGCGCCCAAACACATTGGCTATTTGTGCAAATGGTGGGGGAATTAAGTTTGAGAAAGTAATTATTTTTGTTTTCTATTGAAAATTTGTGGTCGTGTTTCCAACAAGAAACTAAAGTTTTCCATATATCATTTATTATTCCCTACCTTTCAAGTTGCAGGGACTAATAGTAATATTTTTTTCATTGTTTTATTATCACGACATGAAAACCAACCACTTTAACCAAAGTTTTAAGAGTTTAATGCAATTTTCCAACTAGCACTTGGTTTTAATTCCTAATTTTTAAGTTTGAGGCCTTATTTGGCCTCTTCCCGAGGCACACCCTGACCATATCTTACCTTAAAATCACTTTCAAGTTCATATTTGATGAGTAATTTTGTCCAAGTCAAGTAATGCTAAAACTAAGTCTAGGATTACTTCTGGGAATTAATGTTAAACCGTTTTTCCAATCTTAGATATTTCTCCAATGTTTATTGGAATTCCCTTGAGCTTCCACCTTATCACTTGTTACCTATGTCTGGTTGTTGGCATGCTATCCATGTGTTTCACGACCAAGATGAAAGCAACCTTATCCTTTCACCATTCTCTTCTTACCTTGTATTCTTTGCAACCAAATGTCCAATTCATATTCTCTACAACTAGGTCGTATTCTCTACAACTAAATATTGAGTTCGTATTCTCTACAACCATATGTTTCAAAGTGGAGTTCCACCTTTATCTGTGGAAATTTTCTTGCAATGTTTCATACATTAGTGAACATTAAATTGCATACATTATTTCAGCCTGAAACATATTTTCCCACATAATATTTAACAATGAACTTACCACCATATATGTAGGTCGTATTCTTTGCAACCAGAGGTTTCAAGGTAGATTTACACGAAGGTAAGACCCTTTATCTATGATATTTTTCCTGCAATTTTTCTATATCACACAAAACCCACTCACAAATATAACTAGAAAATAAAAGATAAGCCTAATGCAAAGCTTTGAAGTACCTTATAGCTTGGTTGTTGGATGTCTCTCTAGTGGTCTCTATAGGCGATGGATATCTATGATCACTTGCAACACCTACAAAGTCCAGGAAACTGGTTGCATCAGGTTCAGGTTGAAGCCATGTTGAGATCAATTCCCGATTCCGAAATTTCCCTCTCCTTTTCTATTCTCCCAACTTCTTTTGTCCATTTCTTTTCCGTCTTCTACACTTACCCAAATTCCCCCTTTTTTTTCTCCCTTCTATTCTCCCTTTCTAATTAGTATACTTAGTCGTTTTTTCAAAAACGACGAGTTTGTGGGTTGGCGGACTTGATGGTTCTCACTTCCTATTCCCCATATCATGAGTCCAACTGACCATTGTATCATCCTATACTTAACCGTTTATGTAGTTGCGGGTTTCTGGGTTGGTGGTTTTCAAACTTTCATATCCCATGTTCCGTGATATACATTTTGCGCCCAAAATATCTGCGATATACATTTTGACCATCGGAATCCCCAAGCTCCTAAGTATCTCATCTCTCCTATATTGATTCTGACTGACCCTGTTACAACACTTAGACAATTTTTGACCTTTCGCAATGTCAGTTTCGCGGGTTCCTGGGTTTGCGGGTTCACAAAAATTCCCAAATCCTAATTTCTCTCATCTGTACCCACCACCTTTGCGCTTTTCCCAATATGCATTTAGTATGGTTTAATGCTAATAACTCATGATGCAGGTCTCGTAAAGATCGTCATTAATAAGAGAGGGGATCAGGGAGATTGCTTATTAAACCACATTAAAGCACGATTTGTGGAAGATTATATTATATCTCTCAAGCGCTCATTTCAAATATTATCTGGATTAAAAGAACACTCTCGTCAACTTATGGAAGAAACATCTCGACAACAGTTCTGTAAAGATACTTTGAACATTTTTGGATGTGAGGACCAAAACTTTCAGTGGTCTAGAGCGTATTCTTACTATTCATCCCCTTCTGCTCAGAAGGAAGTAATTTGGACGTCTGGAATTGCTCGTGCAGGTTGTGTTCCAGAAGTTTTTGACTACAAGGAACTAGTTACCCAGTGTGCTGAGAAATATATACCAAGTTAGCAGATTATTCAACTTCAAGACCATTCTCTCGTCTCTCTTTCACCTCAAGTGTTCCATAAAATGATAAAACTCCTAGAGCCAACACTCACCTTCAAAGGTGAAGATTGCAAGGAATTTTAGAAAAAGCATGACAACGGACTGGACCTCTTGCCTGAATTTTTGGAGAACCCTGCGGCCATCCCTGAAGATATTACCAGGTTGGAGGTCAAGTTGTTCAAAAACCCCTTTCGGGAAATTTCTTGAATATTCACTAGAGTGACCGGCCAAGAAAATACCTCCAATATTTCTCATATGATTATTTATATCTTATATTTCACTATCAAGGAGCAAGCCATTTTCGATTGGGGAAAACTGATTTCCATTGAAATCTCTTCCCAATTGTCACACTAAAAAAAGATAATAAATTTTTTATGGCCTCTTATTTGGTATGCGCAATAGCACATTGCAGTCAATTTCATAAATTGTTTATCTACAAGAAGGTGAATTGTGAATTTGACCCAATGACCTTTTGGTACCAAGTGTTGTTGAGGCATAAAGCTTCTCTACATTTTTATGAAGTTTTCAACGAATTTGTCTCGGTTTTTAAAGGATTTTCAATTGAAAAATTCTATGGTATAATTGAATATGATAAGGATGTCATAGATAACTCGCTATTGGATTACTCCATAAAAAATCAGGACATTGAAGAAGCATTACATGAAATTTCCATTGATCTAAGAGACTTGGAGGGCAATCTGTTCAACATTAAAATCCAACATGAAATCAATGTGGCACCAATGAAAAGTTACATCAAAGAATGGTTCAATAAAGCTATCGATAAACTGACCAATGAAGAGAAAGAATCAATTGCGATGATTCATGTAACCATTTATGAAAACGATAAAAGGACATCAGCAAGAAAATGAAAAGACACAAGAGACCAGCATAGCAAGTTTATGTTGATCACATCATTCTTTTTCTTTATCAAGCCCTTCATCCGGTTATTCCACCTCTTTCACTAGAAAGGTTTAACCGAAGACTGATAACTCCTTTTTTCTTCTTACCAAGTCTTGTTGTTCTTCTACTGAACATCGTCTTCCTTCTAAAATATTATTTCTTGTATTTATTTTCTTTATGGTCCATGGGAGCCCCAATCCTAGTCTTTAAGACAAACACATTTACAATTTCAAAGAATATGTAATAGACTATATATTTTTTAGAAATTTCAAGAGAGCTACTTTGGGAACAATCTCGACTGTGCTTTGTAACCTTGTTTTCATAATATAAAGTATTTGTGGTTGATCTATCATTATCTTTATTTGTGTTTCCCATGTGTCCACTTTGTTAAAGTTCTCTTATGCATGTAGGTCATGTTCTTTTTATTTTATGTGATAAGAAATATTTATCTTAAACTATGATGGATGTTGGAAGTAGGCCAAAGCGGAAAGAAATATGATTTTGGGAAAGAAGGCATGCACGAGGAAAGTGACAACTGGAAAGAAGAGCAGCACGTGCGCATGCATGGAATACCTAATGATGGTAGGATTAGGGTTTTTGCAATGTATTGTAATGGATGAAGAGCCAGTAACATACAAATATAGATACTTAGGTCTCAGAAGAGGAGAGAGTCGGTTGATAAGAAAAGACAACATAGAGAGAAGAATACGAAGAAGAGGATGCTATGTAATATTTTGTTGTATGACCTAATTTTGTAAGTTGTTGAGCTAGAGAGGACTGAGGAGGGTAGATCTTGAGGCTTAGATTGCAGGCTGAGGAGCCTGGTGTGATCTAGTCCACCTCATAATATATCTCAACCCAACTGAGAAGAGTTTCAAGGCGCGTGGCGTTGTAGTCCATAACTACTATAATAAAAGAGCTAAGAGCCATATATTTGTGGACATAGCCTGGGGGGACAGGGGTGAACCATGGTAAAACTTGTGTTATGTGATTGAATGTATATGTTTCTTTATTATCTTTTAGTATATATTTATATGCTAGATGAATGAGTTTTTATATTTCATGCTTAATCATAAATTATATTGCAGTATGTTAATAAGTTACAATAGAAACCGCAACATACAGTTCTCAGATCTCCCACTCAATCCTAGGCCGCAAACACATGAGTATTGCAGCCACCCATTAATATTATCCCGGGTGAGATCCCGCAGTGCACCCTGTGCGATGCGTTGCCTTCTGGTTTACCAGGAGGGTCAATAGTTTTAGAGGCTTTGTTGGAACCCTGAACAGACATGAACCCTGGGTCACTCAATACAAACTCAGATAATATATAAGTAGCAAACCAACAAATGGTTTCATTGCCGTTGGTAGGAAAAGTATAGGATTGAGTAGATGAGATATGTTGAAGATATGTTAAAAGATATGTAAGACCGGTGGGAGGTGGATCAAGAGAATATTAAAGCAAAGAAGAAAGAAATGAGCCACCAGAAGGGGATGTTGAGACCGCGGAATCCCACAAAAGCAGATATAGAAATATGGCTAAGGACAAAAGAGATGGAGTTTGCACAGAAAGATAACAAAAAACCTAGAATAATACCCCGCAAATATCTTGAGAAATACGTGTTCATTGATTTGCATGAAGTTTTTTTCTGTGAATTTCCACACTTATTGCAGGAGTGGATACTAAGGTTGAAGGATAACCACGCAAAAAATCAGATCCGACAGTTAGAGTGGACCCCAGTACAGATTGAGCAGTTACAGCAGGTGAACAACAAATTCACCTGCATATTAGATTTTTGGCTCGACAATATTGTGGCAGGCTTTATAACATAGTTTGCAGTAGATACAACGAAGTTGTACATTGCAATGGAGAAAGAGTTTCTATGTGGACCTTAGGGAAGGTACACTAGATCGTTGTATACTTCTATCAATATATTGCTATACAACAAAGGTGTAATGACAATGGAGTCAGACAACTAAACTTCCCTGCGTGCATGGGGGAAGGGGGGAAGCACTGATAGAAAAAGGAGAAATGGAAGGAGGAAAGGATAAGGGAAAGAAGGAGAAACCCTTGGACCCAATCATGATGGATGACGACTAGATCAAGCGGATCACGGCGACAACTGGAAAGACGCGTAGTGGAGTACCCTACCAATACAAGGTGAATACCAAGAAGAGAGTCGTAGCCGTGAGGGAAGGCTTGGCGAGTGACGAGGAAGAGGTAGAGGATCTCCGGGCTATGGAGCATATTGAGGAAATCCTGCGTGCAACATATGAGAGGAAGACGAGAGGTCCAATAATGGGAAGAGAAGGCAACAATCATATCCATATTAATTTCAGTGTGGAACCCATAAACCCATGTGCGACTAATACACCAAAGAGAACACCACCGTTTAGACAATCGGATTTCAAGAGAAGAAAGACAGTAGGAAGTACATATACACAAGTAACAACAACTAGATGAGCTAGTTCAGGAAACACTAGTCAAGTATCTACACCGCGTGGAGGTAGTCGTTCAACGTTCAGAATGGCAGGACACAATCCCACCATCAGATTACCAGAATTTAAAGGAGAAGCGTCGAAGGACTAGGAAAAACATTTGTTCATCTGTGAGAAGATTTGGGAAGAAAAACAAATCACAAATGAAGATACTAAATTGGAACAACTAGCGACTACATCAAGGGATCGCACACTGGATTGGTATATGAGTTTAGCTACAAACAATCAACAAGGGACAACCAGAACAATTGCAGACATCAATAAATTGTTGATAAATGAGTTCCAGAAGCCGACTTCAGAAGATCAGTACATGAATGAGATGATCAAAATTAGACAAAAACTGGGAGAATCTGTATGGGAAATTGACCATAGATTCAAGCAACTAAAGGGAAATTTGAAATATCTCATGACCGATATGCAACATAGGCACCTGTTTGTCAATTCACTACTACCACACTTAAAATATCCATTATGACAACAGAAGTTTCAGACATAGGCAGAGGCTCTACAGGAAGCCCTGCAACTAGAAGAAAACCAGTATCAGCAGATGGATCCAACCATCGAAGAGATGAAGGAATATTTGAAGAACATAACGTTCCATCTAAACCAAAATAAAAGTAAGGACAAACGAGAAGCAATTTTGTGTACTACATGCAGGACGGAAGGACACCAAAAGAACAAATGTCCAACATTTGCGCAGTATATAGCAACAGGAATGCCAAACCCATTACCAACAGGAGGAATATGGTGTGAAATCTTTAAGATACTGGGCCACAATCCATATCACTGCCCAATGATGCAGAAATACTAGAGAGTCCCAAAGATTTCATATTGCAACTTTTGCAAGTCAGTGGGCCATGACGATAAAGATTGTAGAACTATGGAATTGATGTGAGAGAGTACATCAGATGCATATAGAGTGCATGCATAAATGATGACTGGGAAAGCCACACCACAATTTAACCAAGTCCCAACCCCATACAACACTATGCAACAGCAGTATAATACTACGCAACAACCATATAATACCGCGCAGCCACAGTACAACACAACACAACCTCAGTACAATACCGCATAGTATAATCAGGTGCCTCAGTATAACATGCCAAGAGGAGATCGAGTGGGATACAGAGGTGGAGGATGAGCAAGAGGAGGTTTTGGAAGAGGTAGAGGACCAGTGGTATGTCACAATTGTCAACAACTGAGACATTATGCAATGGAATGTCCACTTCCAATAGAAACATGTATGTATTGTCGCGTATTGGACCATGATATGGAAGGATGTCCGACACTATTAGTAAAGATCCAGGAAAAGAGGAACCATAACAACCAGAATGTTCAGTGGATTTCAGCCGAAGCAAGGGATGAAGGAAGAAACATCAACATAGTTACCCGCAGAGGAGCTAAAAC
Source organism: Picea engelmannii (assembly GCA_009831015.1). Lineage (NCBI taxonomy): Eukaryota > Viridiplantae > Streptophyta > Pinopsida > Pinales > Pinaceae > Picea > Picea engelmannii. The sequence continues at coordinate 292,046 of ML796880.1, forward strand.
AGGAAACGACGCAGTCCGAAAAGAGCCAATACAACACCAGTGAGTGAAGAAGAACACCGAACCAAGGAAGAAGTTCGATGCACATAATGAGAAGGAGATATTTAAGCAAGCAAGACAAGAATTTCAGAAGGACGATATTATGTCGACTTCAACTACGCAGCAAAGTAAGGAAACACCAGAGTACGAGATGCCTCTGTTATTGGATCATACCAATGAAATGAAACCCATGGGACAAGTACAATTAAATGATTTTTGCAATCACATGTAAAAGTATTGAATGATCCATCATCTGTCAAAATATTTCAAAACATATTAGAAAGATGTAGTATAGAGACGGAACAAAAAACAGTCAATCACCTACATAAAAGGAGAAGAACAAGTAGGGAGTTTAGACTAAATGCCAACATTGGAGATTTCAACATGGGAGATATTATACTGGACTTAGGATATGAAGTTAATGTATTACCCAAAAATAAATGGAAATGCATGGGAGAGCCCACATTAGGATATTCACATGTTCAACTCAAACTAGCAAACCAACACAGAGTCCTACCAATTGGTAGACTGAAAGGAGTGACAGCATACCTGAATGGAGTGCGCACTAAAGCAGACTTTGAAGTGATCGAAATAGAGGATGACACAACACCATATCCACCGTTGCTTGGTTTGGATTGGGCGTTTGACAACCAGGACATAATTAATTTGAAGACACGAAAAATGACATTTGAGTCAGGAGAATAAAGGGTCATCATGCCATTAGACCCATCAAAAGGGGAAAGGTTTGTAGAACCCACTTTCCTAGACTTAGAGGAAATCATCCATTTGTACCGAACAACTGCGCGCGATGAGGATTATGTGAATGCAACTATATATGGGATACTCATTTGGCGGAGCATTACTTCATGTACGACAGACTTAGATACCGGTTTAGAGAAATGGAAACAAAGGCTACACGAAGTTTCCATGAGAATATGTGCATGAATAGACCGCGCAGTAATATGGGTAGGCATGGAGATAAGGGAACCACCTAGTTTCCATAGAATAAACGATCTAGAAGTATTCTTGACACAGTACGAAGATGAAGTTTTAGAGAATCAGAGACTTTTAGCACTTGATATAACACTCAAGGCCACACCTGCAAGATGGTGGGGCACACACAAAGAGACAATCACAGATTGGTACCAATGTAAGCATTTATTGCGCTTAAGGTTCGGCGAAGAACATAAAAACAACAACCAACAAAAGTATGATGGACATGGGGCACCAACGGAACACTTGGAAAAGTGCAGAACGTTGTGGAAAATGACATCCCCGGAGGAATGGCCTCATCATTTCATACACACTCTAGAGGGCATACCAGCAAACTAGTATACAGACCAGGAACTTTGCAAAGGAACTGCGACCTAGACAGTATTACAACATAATTTTACAGTCACTTTTTCATTCAAGCATGAAAAACCCAACATAGATGCAGCTCTTAAACAAATAAGAGGGATGATATTCATCAAGGAACCAGAAGTCGAACTCATAAAAGAAAAACAACAACAGAACAAAGAGACAGTCAAAGAACTATTTTCATGTTACCATGTGCAGGAGGAAGCACCATATGAAGACGATCTGCGCGATATTCAGATCAAGGAAGCGGAAGGCGAAAGAAAAGTGGAGGGCCCACCTATAGGATCATAATTCATTGTTGCACCAATCAAGGTGAAGAAAGTCAACATTGGGACAATCTAGAATCCTAAAATGGCCAGCATTGGAGATTACTGGGATGAGAAAACAATAGAAAGCATAACAGATTTACTATGCGAGTACAGCGACCTATTTCATACAACATTTACATAGATGAAGGGTATAGCAGGAGAGCTAGGAGAAATGAAGATACCACTCAGAGCTGAAGTGAGATCGATCATACAACGACCATACAGATTGAACCCAATATATAAGCAGAAAGTCAAAGCTGAGATCGACAGGATGCTCGAAGTCGGAATCATAGAACCAGTGGAAGAATCAGAATGGATAATCCCAATGGTAGTTCAGGAGAAAAAATGAGAGATAAGGATATGCGTTGATTTGAGGAAGTTGAACGATGCATGCCTACATGACCCATTCCCTACACCTTTCATAGATAAAGTGTTGGAGAACGTAGGAAGACACGAAGCTTACTCATTCACCAATGGATTCTCAGGCTACCAATAGATCAAGATAGAACAAGAAGACATATACATGACCACGTTTGCTACAGAATGGGGATCCTACCAATACACAGTCAAGCCATTTGGACTGAAGAATGCACCAACAATATTTTCCAGAGTAGTCATCGCTGCATTTAAGGAATTTATCCACCAGTTTCTAGAGATCTACTTGGACGATTGGAAAGTCTATAGTTTTTTGAAAGACCATGTGGAGGTCTTATGGTTGATGTTAGAAATATGTAGGTAGTGCCAGATATCACTAAACATAAAAAAATGTATATTCAGAACACCGTTTGGGATACTATTGGGCCATATAGTATATAAACAAAGTCTACTAGTAGATCTTGCAAAGATTGCAGTAATTGTTAACTTGCCACCACCAAAAATAGTTTGGAAACTAAGAGCGACATTGGGACACACAGGATACTACAAAGTCGAGATCGATAGGATGCTCTAAGTCGAATCATAGAACCAGTGGAAGAATCAGAATGGATAATCCCAATGGTAGTTCAGGAGAAAAAATGAGAGATAAGGATATGCATTGATTTGAGGAAGTTGAACGATGCATGCCTACATGACCCATTCCCTACACCTTTCATAGATGAAGTGTTGGAGAACGTAGGAAGACACGAAGCTTACTCATTCACCAATGGATTCTCAGGCTACCACCAGATCAAGATAGAACAAGAAGACATATACATGACCACGTTTTCTACAGAATGGGGATCCTACCAATACACAGTCAAGCCGTTTGGACTGAAGAATGCACCAACAATATTTTCCAAAGTAGTCATCACTGCATTTAAGGAATTTATCCACCAGTTTCTAGAGATCTACTTGGAGGATTGGAAAGTCTATATTTTTTTGAAAGACCATGTGGAGGTCTTATGGTTGATGTTAGAAAGATGTAGGCAGTGCCAGATATCACTAAACATAAAAAAATGTATATTCAGAACACCGTTTGGGATACTATTGGGCCATATATAGTATACAAACAAGGTCTACTAGTAGATCCTACAAAGATTGCAGTAATTGTTAACTTGCCACCACCAAAAATAGTCTGGAAACTAAGAGCGACATTGGGACACACAGGATACTACAAAGCTGAGATCGACAGGATGCTCAAAGTCGGAATCATAGAACCAGTGGAAGAATCGGAATGGATAATCCCAATGGTAGTTCAGGAGAAAAAATGAGAGATAAGGATATGCATTGATTTGAGGAAGTTGAACAATGCATGCCTACATGACCCATTCCCTACACCTTTCATAGATGAAGTGTTGGAGAACGTAGGAAGACACGAAGCTTACTCATTCACCAATGGATTCTCAGGCTACCACCAGATCAAGATAGAAAAATAAGACATATACATGACCACGTTTGCTACAGAATGGGGATCCTACCAATACACAGTCAAGCCATTTGGACTGAAGAATGCACCAACAATATTTTCCAGAGTAGTCATCGCTGCATTTAAGGAATTTATCCACCAGTTTCTAGAGATCTACTTGGACGATTGGAAAGTCTATAGTTTTTTGAAAGACCATGTGGAGGTCTTATGGTTGATGTTAGAAAGATGTAGGCAGTGCTAGATATCACTAAACATAAAAAAATGTATATTCAGAACACCGTTTGGGATACTATTGGGCCATATAGTATACAAAAAAGGTCTACTAGTATATCCTGCAAAGATTGCAGTAATTGTTAACTTGCCACCACCAAAAAATAGTCTGGAAACTAAGAGCGACATTGGGACACATAGGATACTACAAATTTTTTATCAAAGGATACGTGCAGATTACCGCGCCAATGGAAAAATTGTTAAGAAAAGATACAAAGTTTCAGTGGAACGATGATTGTCAACATGGTTTGGATACGCTGAAAGAAAAGATGGTCACCACTCCAATACTAGTATTTCCAGACTGGGAGAAGACATTCCACGTACATGTATATGCATCATCCATAACACTTGGAGCTATCTTGGCGCAGCCAAGAGCGGGAGATTTGGATCACCCTATAGCATTTGCGAGTAGAAATCTATTAGAATCAGAACATAACTATAACACCACAGAGAGAAGAGGCCTAGCTATGGTCTACGCACTGCAGAAGTTCATACATTACTTATTGGGAAAACACTTTAATATTTTCACATATCACTCAGCCCTTAAATACCTAGTCAACAAGCCAGTGTTGGGGGGGAGAATCTGTCAGTGTTTACTATTGTTTCAAGAATTTGATTTTGAAGTAATAGTCAAGCCAGGGAAATTGAATGCAGGACCTGACCACCTATCAAGGGTCACAAATGGAGAAGAACCTACGAATTTAGGGGACAACTTCCCGGGTGCACAGTTATTTTCAGTCCAGATCATTGATGAATACTTTGCATATATCATTCAGTACTTGAGCACAGGTACTGTGCTGCAAGAATATAACACCGTGTTGAAGAAAAACCTGGTAGTCCGGGCTGCAGACTATCAACTAATCACCGGACACTTATACAAAATGGGTGCAAATAGCATCTTGCGAAGATATGTGTTAGAACACGAAAGACCAAGAGTTCTAATAGAAGCCCGCCCATGAGGGAATAGCAGGAGGACATTACGCAGGAAAAGCTATCGCGTAGAAAGTATTGCATGCAGGACTATGGTGGTTGACCATTCATAGAGATTTGAAGGAGTATTGCTAGAGATGCGACATTTGTCAAAGGGTTGCTAAACCCAATAGAAGGGATGAGATGCCATTACGACCACAGGTAACACTGTAGGCATTCGATAAATGGGCAATAGAATTTGTGGGACCAATCAACCCACCAACAAAAAGAATAGGAGCAATGTACATCATCACCACGACAAAATACCTAACAAGATGGGCGGAAGCAACACCAATGAAGGATTGCAATGCAAAAACAATAGCACACTTTCTATTTGAACAAGTAATCACTAGATTTGGGCGCCCAAGATTTTTGATGAGCGACCAAGGCACACACTTCATTAAAAACACTAGCAATGCTCTGACTGAAGAGTTTGAAGTCCATCATCAGAAGAGCACATCATATCACCCACAGGAAAATGGCATAGTAGAATCATTTAACAAAATCCTTGAGAATGCAATGACAAAAATATGTAATGTCAACAGGGATGATTGGGACCTCAAAATACCAGCAATATTGTGGGCCTATAGGACTATGTGCAAGAAGTTGATAGGGCACACACCATTCAAATTGGTATATGGCCAAGAAGCAGTGGTGCCATTAGAATTCCTGGTACCCAGTTTGCACGTAGAAACAATTACACACATGACGGAACGAGGCATGGTACAGGAGAGACTAAATCAGTTAATGACCGTGGAGGAAGATCAGATCCTAGCAGGATTCCACCAACAAGTTCAGAAAGCAAGGAAAAAATATTGGCATGACAGACACATCAAGAAGAAAACTTTCAAGGAAGGAGATTTAGTGTTGATGTATGATAGCAGATCCATTCTACACCCAGGAAAACTTAGAATGCACTGGTTAGGACCGCACAAAGTAAAAACTATCATAGATGGGGGAGCTGTACAGTTGAAATACTTAGTAGGCGTAGAAATCCGAGCAATCATCAATGGGAGCCGACTGAAGTTGTACAAGGACAATTGACTACTCACAAATTGAAAAGTCACCACGCAGTATAAAAAAAATAAAAAAAATACAGGATATTAAATGGTACCAACAAAAGTACAGTGCACTGAAAGGAGAAGAAGCATGCACACTTAGGAATACAAACTCGGCGAGGACAAGGCCAATGGCCAGGTCAAAATGGAAACAAGCAGGAAAAGTAAAGACGACAAAAGCAATACGAAACGATGAAGGTATGCAAAATTAAATGTTGGAAAGGACCGACATGATGTCGCATTAATCGCGCCAACTTGAGACGGCGAGGGAGAGTAATGGAAAGTATGAAGGAACCGAAGGTTTATTGAATCCATACAAAGCACGAAAGCAAGAGAAAACAATTTATTAGGAGACTGGGAAAGAAACAGAGAGTGAGAGTGCATACAGAACACAGAGAAAAGTTCACAGAGGTTGCAGAAGCTACAGAGCTCAGCGAGCGATCGACATTCACTACCATGGCACCACCAAAACAAGCAGAGTTGACCCATACTACATGACACTCCAGAGTTAGAACCAAGGTACAGGTACAATCGCAGGAAAGCAAACAAAAACCGTCAAAGATCATCAATATCGACAAAATTCCATCACCAGATACAACACCGATGAACCCCACACTCATGGTAGAAGAAACCCAACAGCCAGCACCTGAGGGCGTGAATGTGGATATGTTGGTAGAAGAACAAGAGAAACATAACCAGGGCACAGGCAGCCTAGTGCAACCAAAGAACCCTGAAGGAGCTTTGAGATTCAATGGGACGACTACAAATCAGGAAACAACATTTGAGCTAAATGAATCTCAAACAACCGTATCAGACCACCCATAGGAAGGAACAATGGAAGATGTCACGGGTTGGACATAATGGTTTGCTGACGTACGACCGTTAGAGGCTGGAACCTTGAGTCAGCCTCTATCGAAAAAGGATAAGCAACAGGTACCTAGGTCACCATGCAAGCAACTTGTCGCAACCATTGTTTTGCTGCATATACTAGATGAGGTACGGGTGAAATCAGACTTGCTAGGTTTTGTTGAGAAGTTAAAATACTTGAACCATGATGTAATAGACATGGAAAAGTTCCCGGCATTCACAAAGAGAGTCTACCTACAAACTATGGGTCTGGATCCATTGAGGCAAGCGATTGATCAACCACTCCAGTGGGCAACAGGATTGGAGAAAATGGGGATTTTAGGTCTACTAGAGCTACCACACTTTGGGAGAGGACAATACACAAACAATTGCGTCAAACAACTGATGGCAGTTTTGCATGGCGGGGATATATGGTTGGACAAGATCATCTTGATAGACGTAGAGCTCATTACGCTCATCACAGGGTTTCCATCCCAGGGTATGGATCCCATGCAATTTCTCGACGACAAAAAAAAGGAAAAATCACTCGTGGAAGAGATGAAAAAGAAATACGGAACTAACAGGGGGATGTGAGGGATCATCATCAAGAGGATCGATGATGTTGTGACACAAATGGTCGCAAAAATCTTGGCCTGCAAGATACTAATAAAATTCTGCAAGGAGGAAGTCTCAACGAGGGTCGTCGCAGTTGTAGCACAATGTGTCAAGGGCACCACAGTTAGCTGGGCACCCTATCTTTTGAAATTGTTTCTGGATGATTGCAAGATCTGGGAACAAAATTTCATTATTCATGTCTACACATGCTGATATCCATCATGGGATGGAAGGAACCGGATTACACATTTTTTCCACCAGACCCAAGCCAAATCATGGAGCGAGGTATTTATCACTTAGCACCACGTCAGACGCCAATAACAGGAAGATGAACACAGTTGTATTCGAAGGATACCTTCGTGACCTACAGGAGGCCATCGCCAACCTTTAGAGAATAACACCACAGGTTGTCACACACCATCGCGACATTGCCTACTTCAATCCCACTCAACATGCGATGTGGATACAGGTGCGAAAGGACCCCAACAAGCAGTGGCTACAATTGCACTACTGCATCATGGAGGGCGACATCGAAATGGTTATTAGGGATTGGGAGGATGGATGGAAGATTCTAGTCCTCACCCAAGACATACCTACAAATACAGCAGAAGAGGAGACAGGGCAGAAAGAAACACAACCTCAGGAAGTCATAATGCCCAAGAAACAAAGGATAGGCCAGACAAAAAAAAAGCAGACGAACGAAGGGACAACTAAGACAAGGACCCAAAAGGGGAAGAAGAATAATATGCAGTCGACCCAATAATAGCAGAAACAGGTCGAGGTAGCACAGGGGACTACACTAAGTCCCAATCCACAAGAACCAGGCTTGACTAAGAGACCAACTACTCAGACAAGAGGTACACACAATAAGATGAAGGTGCAGAGAACGCCTCTAGAATACATGATCATGGAGGATGATGCAGAAATGATATCCCAAATGGTTTAGGATTGTATATCCGAGGATTTGAAAATGTTGTGCACCACAAGGACAAAATTCAAGAGGAGCTGGCAGACATGCGACAGTTCTTCAAGCAGATCGGGGAAGCACAGGCAGTGGGCAACAACATAGGAATAGGGCCATCACCATCACAGACAGGAGAAGAACCTGAAGCAAGTGAGTGAGATACAATCCACACAATACCACAACCGAGTGAAACATTCCACATTACACCCAGCATGCTACGCATGGATGAGATCGTGGGGAAGACACCCCGAAAGGACTTAGCTCAACTCCAATTGGTATTGCCACGGATACCATCCAAAGCTCTGCACAAATTATAGGTTATCGTCACCCAAGAAGTACTGAATCGGGTGCGCACATAGATAGCCAAATTACAGTAGGCAAAGGATAAATGGGACACACTGGAATTGATATATGAGCAGGCCAAGCTCGATACCCAAGAGGAGAGGGAGCACGCAAATGGATTGGAACAAAAAGTGGCTGGAACTTATGAGACGATTCCAAATACCGCGCAGAGGGACAAACTCATAGCAGCAAAGAAGATTGATCAGATTGCACAGGAAATCAATCAATATCAGAAGGAGATTGAGAATATCTGTGAGCAACTCACACCCATCACTCCACCAGAAATAAGGGATAAAAGGAAGAAGAAGGAAGCAGAGCAGCTATAGGAGATAGAGCAACAGGTCAACGCAGAAACCGACTTGTTCGATAAAGCAACACAACTTTGGAAAAAGCTAGAAGAGGATAAAAAATTACAATGGTGGGACAAGGAAGAAAAAAGGATAAGCGCAACTATCCAGGGCCTCAAGTAGAGGTAGAAGACAATGGCCATCATAGAACGTGTCAAAGGGGCACATGATATGAAGAAACTACAAGAAGAACTCACCACTGCGCAAATGTAGAAAAAGGAGTGTCAGGATCACATGGAATTGCTTCAAGAGTGAGTGGCAGAAGTCATTTCACAAGCAGAGGAAGCCAAGACATATATGGCACAGACCTAGGTAGAGTGCACAGGGTTAATTAGTGACAAAATTGTAGTCTAGATAGTAGATGCACTCAAGGATAAGACCTCGCAGGCTTAAACACAATCAACAGAGCTCAAGGAGAAGTTACAAGTGATCACCAGGGAGATCGATGAAGCGCACAAGAGTTAGGTGGCTTGGGATGAGCTACATGTCAGTGTTGGGGGCTTGTTGGAAGCAGGCCAAAGTGGAAAGAAAGGTGATTTTGGGAAAGAAGGCATGCAAGAGGAAAGCGATTGCTGGAAAGAAGAGCAGTGTGCGCATGCATGGAAGACATAATGATGGTAGGGTTAGGGTTTTTGCAATGTATTGTAATGGCTGAAGAGCTGGTAACGTATAAATATAGATACTTAGGTCTTAGAAGAGGAGAGAGTCGGCTAATAAGAAAAAAGAACATAGAGAGACGAATAAGAAGAAGAAGATACTATGTAATATTTTGATGTATGACCTTATTTTGTAAGTTGTTGAGCTAGAGAGGACTGAGGAGGGTAGATATTGAGGGTTAGATCGCAGGCTGAGGATCCTAGTGCGATGTAGTCCAACTCATAATAGATCTCAACCTAATTGAGAAGAGTTGCAAGGCGCGCAACGTTGTAGTCCAGAACTACTATAATAAAAGAGTTAATAGCCAGATCTTTTTGGACGTAGCCTAGGGGGGGTGAACCATGGTAAAACTTGTGTTATGTGATTGAATGTATATGTTTCTTTATTTTCTTTCAGTAGATATTGATATGCTAAATGAATGAGTTTTTTTTATTTCGTGCTTAATCGTAAATGATATTGCAGTATGTTAATAAGTTACAATAGAAACCGCAGCATATAGTTCTCATATCTCCCACTCAATCCTAGGCCGCAAACACATGAGTATTACAGCCACCCATTAAGACTATCCCGGGTGAGATGACACAATGCACCTTGTGTGTTGCATTGACTTCTGGTTTACCAGGAGGGTCGATAGTCTTAGAGGCTATGTTGGAACCCCGAACAGACATGAACCCTGGGTCACTCAATACAAAATCGGAAAGGATATAAGTAGCAAACCAACAATGGATGTGAGGAAATTTTTTTTATTTGCTTAAAATGTGTGAAGTGTGTGATTCCTGGTCCTTTCTCAGGAAATTTCTTTAAAAAGAAAATAAAAAAAGTTTCCTTTTATTTTCTCGTAATATTTATGTTCTTTGAATTACTACGACGAACTTTTGTCAAGTCCCACATTTTGAACATATAGAAATCCCAAGAAAATCTAAACATGAGTACCACCTCTACAAAAATGCAAGGGGATTTACATCCTCGTGAGGTTGTTGTTTCGGTTCTAACAGATTCAAGTGTCAACAAGCCACCACACTACCTTCAATAAATATTTTTCACCCACCTCCTTTATGGAGGCCCTCCCTTTCCTTTGCATAGCCCAAGTCAATTCTCTTATTCACAATTGTTCTAATTCTATTAATAATTTGCGCCACCATTACACGACGAAGGCATGTCATTTCCAACCACCAAAACAATACCTTTGTTTATGGGCATGGATCTTTCATTCTCCCTACCAGCGCACTATGCTTATCGACCTAAAAGATACTCCGTGCTATGGGGTAGGATATTGATATAAAAAAAAAGAATTACTTTCTCAATCAACTATTGCTGGAATATATGGACCAACAACATGTTATCGTAGATAAAGGACCTTCCTTCCAAATCCCAATCCTTTCAGTTATTAAATATGTAGAGAACCTTAGCAGGGGGGGCTCTTCTTTCTTCGATGAACTTTATCTAGACAACCTTCCTAGAGAAGGGTTTTTTAGGACCTAAGTGAGAAGTGCTCTTAT
>ML796880.1:319070-331480 GCA_009831015.1 Picea engelmannii
TTTTGGATTAAAATATCTTTGGAAAAATAAAATAAAAATAAAATATTCAATCTAACAACAAAATCTAACAAAAACAAACTCAAAACTAAAGTTAGTTGTAAAAGTCTCGAAAAGATGAGGTTGTTGATGGATTTGCCATTTGTTTCCTGCTTTTACTCCGAGAAAGGTTTGGCATGATATACTGTCTAAGATTAGGGTCATCTGTCCTGTTTTTATCCTTTAACTGTTGATTTTCTACATGGAGAATCTCAACTATAATTCGAATGCCCAATTGTTGCCTAAAATCACTGATTTCATTGATTGAATCCCCTGCTGTGAATCTGGAGTTGGACTTTAATTGATGATTCATTATTGCCAAGTGTCCTGCTATTATTATGACAACACTTGAATATACCTTTACACTAAGTTTAAGAGAATGTGTTAATTAAGCCCAAAGGCATACACCTATTGATAATGGGTACATTTAATGATATTTTAACCATAAATTTCACATTTTCATAACTTTTTAACATTTTTAAAAACTTCAGTTAACCTATTTACTTTTTAACATTTACTTAATATGATTAAGAAATTACTGTGTGACCATCTAATTGCCACGTTCAAATGATTAACATTCTTAATTGAAATTACAAATTTACTCCACTATTAAATTTTTATCATTTTACAGTATTAGATTTACATTTATGCATTTGTGCCACGTTTTACTTATGACAGCCACATAATTATAATAACAATTTCATATTCTTCAATCATTTCATATTCTTGGCTTCATCTTACCAGCAGTAAACCTTCATCTTCCCCGCGGTAAGCCTTTAGGCGTTCACCAACCTGCGATTTAGCTGCTGCGCTAGTATCTTTGAAAATCCAAGAAAAGCCAAAATCGAGTACTTCAAGTCCACACACTTTCATTAATCTCAGATAGAAAAGTTACAAACTGCACCAAAGGTTCCTTTCACTCTCTCCAATCCCGTTCTATTACAAACTGCTCAATAAATAGGCAAATTACAAGGCCTATTTTGGATTAAAATATCTTTGGAAAAATAAAATAAAAATAAAATATTCAATCTAACAACAAAATCTAACAAAAACAAACTCAAAACTAAAGTTAGTTGTAAAAGTCTCGAAAAGATGAGGTTGTTGATGGATTTGCCATTTGTCTCCTGCTTTTACTCCGAAAAAGGTTGGGCATGATCTGACTATCTAAGATTAGGGCCATCTGTCCAGTTTTTATCCTTTAACTGTTGATTTTCTGCATGGAGAATCTCAACTATAATTCGAATGCCCAATTGTTGCCTAAAATCACTGATTTCATTGATTGAATCCCCTGCTGTGAATCTGGAGTTGGACTTTGATTGATGATTCATTATTGCCAAGTGTCTTGTTATTATTATGACAACACTTGAATATACCTTTACATTAAGTTTAAGAGAATGTGTTAATTAAGCTCAAAGGTATACATTTATTGATAATGGGTACATTTAATGATATTTTAATCATAAATTTTACATTTTCATAACTTTTTAACATTTTTAAAAGCTTCAGTTAACCTATTTACTTTTTAACATTTACTTAATATGATTAAGAAATTACTGTGTGACCATCTAATTGCCACGTTCAAATGATTAACAATCTTAATTAAAATTACAAATTTACTCCACTATTAAATTTTTTATCATTTTACAGTATTAGATTTACATTTATGCATTTGTGTCACATTTACTTATGACAGCCACATAATTACAATAACAGTTTCATATTCTTCAATCATTTCATATTCTTGGCTTCATCTTACCAACAGTAAACCTTCCTCTTCCCCGCGGTAAGCCTTTAGGCGTTCACCAGCCTGCGATTTAGCTGCTGCGCTAGTATAATTCCTTCCAAGAGCTTTACAAAGAAATATCCCATTCCTCCCTGCAATAGTTTCTTCAATGAGATATGCCACCTGTAAGGTTAGTTCTCTTGATGACTTGGAAAGCTGAGTATAAACTTATTAAATGATAATTCAAGGGGTTGACTTCTAATTTTGTTGGAGATGGAGGCATTCTAGATACTTTGTTACAGCAATAACCTTCAGAAAATGTGCAGCGATGTTGCACAACAAGTGCCCTATTTGATATTTTCTCCATTTAATTGATCTGTGCATGAGTGTGGGACTGGACCATGACCAGAAACAACCGTAAATTTATTGAAATACTGTGGCATGTTTCGATATTGGCGATGGTACCACCTTATCCGTAATCGAGGGGATAATATCCCACTTCGCTTTACCAACACAATTTTTTTGCAAAATTTGTGTTTTTTGTCCCTAACTTAGTTCCGTCACTGAGTTGTGCATATGGATCTCTTACCAAGCCTCATTCCTCTGCCCTGTACTAATTAATTAGCTAATAATGACAATAACAATTCAGGCCAATAGACATCTAAGCTTTGCACATGTTGTCACTATCACGTAGCACTTATTAGAGTCTATGCTCATTGTGCCACTTAGCCATTGAGTTGGATGCAGTGTTCAATGCATTTGTCAGTGTAACTACCCTTTGGTATCATGTATTGATTAATTAAATCATGCTTTATTTGGTATAATGAGTAATGGTAGCACATTAATGGGAAGTAGTAACTCACTCACCCATTAAGGAGACCTTTAGAATCATGGAAGCAATTCTACACATGCTTGAGAAAGCAGATAATCTACATAGCAGTCAAACTCTTTTAATTAATGGAAAATGCCTAGTCATCCTCAACACACCAATGACTCATTATGTGTATGTCACATCATTTATGTGCCATATGGTCAGGGCTCTTGCATGTGAGCATTACTACACAACCAACATAGGGTTTCGTGTCCAACTAGAGTTTGGATACGTGCCAACAATAGGGAATATATGGCCATCTTTCTTGGAGGATTCCTAACCAACGTTTAGACTCCGAGCAAGGGTGGAAGTAACGTAATTGACTCAAGGAAGATTCCCTTGAACGTTCCAACAGTCTCACAAACACACAACACAAATTTTGACCATGTACAAGTGGCGACTTGAGAAAAGAAAAGAAAAACATACGTACATACTCTAAAGATGAATAAAGGAATGGCCATACAATAACTATATTCCTTGGGTTTCCCTAAAGCTAGGCTTAGGCATATGAAGGTTTAACTGATAACACCAGGTGTTTGGTGTGCTCAAAAATTAGGTTTAGGTTTTCTCCACATGTCGTCTAGATATTACAACTTACATGCATTCACTCCCATTTCTTACACTCAAATATGAAACCAATAAGGAAACTAGCACTAGTTTCTCCTCGCGCTAGAGTTCACACTTAGATATATTGACAATGAATAATATATAAAGATTTGGTCAACAATGAAGAAATGTGTGGGTTCTGGAGTGAGCTAGGGTTCACATGCATCTTGGGCACCTAGATTCTCCCTTCGTGCCTGAGATCGTAGGAAACGTTCAAGTAGAAAAGAGCAAGTGTGTGGGTCTCCCTTGAGCGCTAGGGTTTACACACAATAAGGAAGTAATGTGTGTGATCTATTTGGTGAGGTAGACAATGTAAGATGACGACCCATCAAACAATTAGATGCCTAGCAACATCACAATTTACCCATAACTTAATTGGAGTGTCCAACAATAATGGAATTTTCCAAACAATTAATTGGAGTGCACAACAATAATGGAATTTGCCCAACAACAACATAATTTTCCTAGCAATTAATTGGAGCACCCAACAACAATGGAATCTCCCCAAATATTAATAGGAGTGCCCAACAACAATGGAATTCACCCAACAATCAACAACTTAGACAAGTCCAAAGGAAGAATGTGCAATGAGCCACTCATCACCCATAACAATTATAAACATATGCATAACATTAATTAATAGATTATTGACAATTTTAATAAACTACATAGGTGAATTTAAACCAGTAATTAGCTCAACACACACAAAGTAAAACAATTCAATGCAACATGATTTTTACCCTAGAACCCAATTGGGAAAACCAATCAAATGGTGCTCAGTATTCTTCTTTCAACAAGTTTTCCAAGCTTTTACAATGCTCTCCTCCTCCTTGGCAAAAAATCCCTTAGCCTTCTCTCCTATCTATTTCCTTATCACTTCTAATTATTTTTCTTTAACTTTTCTCTTATCTCCTTATTTGGCTTATTCCATGCAAACTTGCATTATTTTATATTGTTTTACGTGGCTTACATAATACATTATGATTGCCAATCTATGTTGCAGCTACTAATTCTTATCCACTCTTTAGTCCAGATCCATTTCAGATCATATTCCAAGGAATTTGATGAATATTCAGTATGGTAAGGGATTATTTACAATCAATTAGGTGGCAGATTTTGATCTTACAACTATCTAGGGGCAAGAGTGGAAGTCAATAGTCATGATTGGATTATCTTATGAGGATGTTATTGTATGGGATAAGTACATTGCTTCTTTAAGGGTCAATCATGTTCATAAAATATTCATAGGTTGAGTTGATTTAGTCAAAGAATTCAGGTGGAGGATACTATACTCCAAATTTGGGGTATAAGGTGCTATGTGAAGATGAATTATTGGGTGAACCAAAGTGGTGGTTCAAATCTATATGGAAATTTAAGTGCCCTCTCAAATCAATAATTATTATGTGCCTAGTGCTCAGAAACACGTTTTTGACTTGGGACCATATGTAGAAGCAAGATAGATAAGGCCCCGATAGATGTTCTCCTTGTAAGGATGTTAAAGAGACTATTCTTCATTTACTTATGTTATGTCCCTATGCAACTCACATATGGAAAGAAGTAGACTCAATTAATGGCTTGAAATATGTTTGGAGGGGGGGCTCCTTGGAATGATGCTTGGGATCCTAGTGTGAGCAAAGAAACTTAAAGAATTATAATTGCTTGGAGTTTATGGTTGGCAAAGAATGCCAATTTGTTCGAGGATAAGTTCATTCTAGATATTCCATGTGCTTCTCAAGGATTGAATACTCTTATTAGCTTCAAACAATCAAAGAAAGAGAAATCCGAAAGGAAAGTGGTGGTGGAAGAGGTGGATAGGTTGGGAGCATATGTATTCTTTGATGGAGTTGCTCAAGGTGATTCTTAGGTTAGTGGGGCTGGTGGTTTTATTTTTAAGGGAGGCTCATGTTTTTAAGTTCAAAGTTGCTCTCCGTAGTGGTTCCAATAACTTTGTGAAACTTATAGATTGGAAGCTTATTTTCATGCTAGCTATTGTAAATGTGATAAGAATATTCAAATATTTGGAGATTCTCTTGTTGCAATAAATTGGATGTGGGGGTTATAGGCATTAATTTTTTTTGTTAAGATTCATCTTCAAAGAGAGCCATCCTTTCACTTCAATATTTAATCAAATATATTTTTATCATGTTTACAGGGAAATGAATGTATTGGCGAATGGAACATCAAAAGAAGGATTGTTGTTGGATGTCCATCAATGGCATATTTTGGAAGAAGAGGATGGTAGTCCTCTACATATGATCATCTATTTTTTTATTGATGTGTTTTTAATGTTTCTGCTATATCTATGGTTATTCGGGACAATTTTTGGAATTATATATGAATATTGGAGAATTTGTATTGTCGTAAGTGGTCACATGTGATCATTGGTTATTATTTTCATAGTTATGACTATATATGTCAAGATTTTTTAATTTATTATCTAGGGTTGATAAGGGTTATTTTGGGATTAATCTATGAAGATTTTTATGGGAAATCTTTTATAAGGTATCTTTGTATACGGAATTTTTTTTGAAGGGGTATTCTTGCTTCAATCGGTTTTTAGATTTGATATGGGGAACATGTAAAAAAATGAAGACACACCATAAAGCATACGAGGATAGTAATTTAGTTTTTTATAAATGAAATTATTTTTTTAAGGTTATCTTTTCCATGGAAAAAATATTTACTAGGATTTGTAGATTCTTTTATTTAAATGACATGTTATTAAAAAAATTGATTAAACCAAAAAACATCCTAAATAACTTTGACAAAAATACCGTTCAATCCTAACATCTAAGCCCAAAAAAAACATACATCTTATTCAATACAACCCTTCAAAATGTATTGAAAAACTTAACTAACAAAAGATGTAGATAAAATAAAATATTATTTAATGATTGTAGTATTAATAAATATAGATCCATGCTAATCCAAATCTATCAAGTAGTCGAAAGATATCAAATCCTTTGAGTTGTAAGTTTTTTTATCTTTTAAAATGGATCTAGATCGATTGTAGTTCTATTCAATTCAGGTGAACTTAGAATTCAAAAATATCAAATCCTTTGAGTTGTAAGTTTTTTTTATCATTTCCAGGAGCAGAGGTGCTGACGAGGATGGTTAGAACAGCCATACCATAGGAAATTAAACTTCATCTTATGAAGTTTTGTGAGGACCGAGGAAGGAATGGCAACCAGGGCCATCCAATACATTGTCTGTCCTTCAAGGACATCTTTTAACATAGTAAAGCGTCCTCCGAGAGATAGCCATTTCGAGCACCAATGCCCAATTCTATTTTCCACTTTGATAAGAACCCAATTCTAGTCTGAGGGTTTTACGAGTTAGGTTTTAGATGATATCCCAGATAATTTACACCAGTGGTAAGAGTTACAAAGGTAAAGGGAAAGATGTCTTTGATCTGGTCCAAAGTGGTGCTTGGAATATTTGCAAAATGGAAAGAGGATTTATCCCAATTTATAGTCAACCCAGTGGCAATGCAAAATAAGTGTAGAATCTCTTTTATTTCTATCCAATCCTGTAGTGTGCCCTTGGAAAGTATGAGGACGTCATCGACAAAGAGGAGGTGAAGGATATTGATGGTCCTGGATATCTTTATTCCATAAATCTTACCTTCAGAATAGGTAGATTTGAGTAGCAAGCTCAGGGCTTCCATTGCCAAGGTGAAAATTAGGGGTGATAGTGGGCAGCCATGTCTCAGACCTCTGCCCATGCGAAAAAAAGTAGAGGCTTATCCATTGACCAAGATGTCGAGGTTTGCACTGGTTATACAGCTCATAATCCACTTTATAGTTTGTTGGATGAAACCTGTCTTTACCAGTATCAATCTAATAAAGTCCCAGTCGATGTAGTCGAAGGAATTTTTGAGATCTAATTTGAGGACGAGTGCTTTGGATTTCTTGGACTTGATACTGTGCAGACACTCTTGTGTTGTGCCTATAACATCTATAATCTGACGACCTTTCAAAAACCCCAACTGTTCATTCGAAATGAAGTGAGAGAGGATGGGCTTGATCCTGCTGGCAATGATTTTGGAGATGAGTTTGTAGCAAAGATTGCAGAGGGCAATGGGTTTGAAATCTCCAAAGGTTTTAGGAGAATCTGTTTTAGGGATAAGGGTGAGGAAAGTCGAATTAATCACACCAGTCACTTTGCCTCGAAGTCTGTTGTCCTCCACTAGCTCCAGGAGATCTTGACCAATCAAGTCAAAGAAATGTAGATAAAATTCTACCATCTAGCCACCTGGACCTAGACTCTTGTCTTTAGAGAAAGATTTTAGTGTTGATGAGATATCTTGAAGTGTGCAGGTTTTTTCCAGAGATAATGCGTCATCCGTTGTAACTGTATGATTGAAGAGAGTAGCCACCCAAATAGAACTCAGAAGTTTTTTGTAGGATTTTGTTCAAAGAAGGGTTTGAAAAACTTGACTGCTACTGATTTTATAGCTGGTTGCCCCTTGTGTAGGTTTCCATCTCTGTCTAGAATTTCCCATATGTATTTTTTATTCCTACGGGAGTTGGCGATTTTGTGAAAATAATTTGTGTTAAGGTCTCTGCATTTTAGCCAAGTTGATCTGTTGCGCTGTCTCCAAATAGATTCGATTTTGAGTAGAAGTGAATTCCTTTCCAATTCAAGAGCTTTTAGTATATGACAATCAACTCCAATGGTCCCCGCACTGGCTTCAGAAAGGATATGCTCCTGAATTGCTGAGTCGAGTTCCAGGAGGCGTTGTGTATTATGATGTTGATAAGTAGTTGCCCAAGATTTAATACAAGCTTTGATTCGTCTAAGTTTCCAGGAAAATCAAAATTGTATAGACAGTTCTGATAGGAATTCGTTGTCCCTCCAAACATTTGTAACAATTTTGTTGAATTCAACTTCGAGTAACCAGTCAACATTAAGTTTGAATGGATATGCAATTCTACAAGGTGTTGTGTCTATTATAGCGAGATTTGCCTCACCGTTGCTATCTTGCACATAGGGCATTTTTCCATTTCCCTATGCAGACTTGTCATCCCTTTTTGATGAATCCAGAGCCAAAAATATACATTTTTCCACATATACGCTCCCTATCAGTTATGCAAGATGCGTATACGTTGGCTGCTCCACTACAGCCCGTGTACATCGGGATTTGTGCCAGAAAACACAAAAATGAAGTTGGGTTTCCATGTCACAACAAAATATCTCTGATCCTTGGCCTTCCACATACTGGAAACGTTCTGACTCGACCCTTCAGTTGCATTCTGAAGGCTATAAAAGCACAATTTCGAGCTATGGAAAAAAGGGGAAAGCATTCAACTTTGAGAGAAAAGTTACTCTGGAGAAATTACTTCATATTGAGTCTGCATTCCTTTGTCCCTCAAGTTTGAACACAGTGTTCATCCCCCAAGCTCTTTCCCTATTGTTGAGAGAACCTCGTTGACTCTCTCTTGTGAGCTTGCCTTTGGTGGAGAATTGAAGTGGTGTAGGCCCAATTGGAAGGAACTTGGTTTCTTGGTTTCGAACCATGCCGACACGGAAGTCTGTAATGTTGTCACTTCTACTGATCAATTATTAATAGAAATACGCATTTCCCGTCCTATTGGTATATTTCAAATGTATGATTATTATCCATGAGCATGTTTGTAATGTTTATTGATGGATTATGCTATCTAATGTGCTAACCCCTTTATATCATCACTGTATACTTGCTCTGCTCATTTGTTAAGAACTTATTGCAAGTATAAAGCTTTGGGTCGAAGTGCTCAACGGTGGAACACCATCAAACGTTGGATTGAGGTAGGCCTCTTTCTTATCTTGCACATTAGTTTATATAGCATATGTTGGAATTGAGTTGATTTCTGCAGTCATACCTGTCTGTTGTGGTTTAACCTTGGCCATAGAGAGTTTTTCCCTCGTAACAGTACCCCAATGTAGATCAATCGAAGCATGGTCGGAGAGATAAGGAAAGCTTACCCAAGAACATATCTTATCCTCCAGGGAGATGAGATGCTCTGATAAGAGGAATCGGTCAAGCCTCTTTGAAATGGAATTTGTGCCCAAGCGCCCATTTCGCCAAGTAGGAGATAGAGGATCTGGTGCAAGATCAACCAGGTGGTGAGATGAGAAAAGAGTGGTGAAGAAGTGTGTCAGGGAATCTGTAGCAGTGGTGTCCCCCCAAAATTCTCCAATGGTAGTTGTGAGATTTAAGTCTCCAGCAATGATTAGGTTATGAAGATCTAGAAGCCCCCTGTTTTCTAACTTCTCCCAGAATAATTGTCTATTTGTGCAAGGGTCATAGATGTTGATGAGGTTGAGTCTTTTTTTTGTGGAGTGACAAGTACCAATCAAAAGTATGCCTCCACAACATAGATAGGGATGAAAATCAAATAGTTCAGGATTCCAACCAACGACCAGTCCTCCCGAGGTGCCAAGTGAATTAACTGTGCAGATATGCCAATTGGGTATGAACTGATTTAGAAAGTGTCTGGCCTTTTTACTGTCTACCAAAGTTTCCTGTAGAAAAATGATTTCTGGAGAGATACTAGTAATAAGTCTTCTGAAAGAGGCATCTTTTAGGTGGCCCCCCACCCCTCTGATGTTGAGGGAGAGCAAGATCATGGCTTTTCTCTTTCTAGGGCTTTAATGCCTCTAAGCGCCCCAATATTTGTGGATGTGTGTGGTGGGTCCACTGAGTGTAGAGATGTAAGGCCCTCCCTGCGGCGAGCACTGCGGGTTTTGATTAGAGAATGTACAAACCCATGTCCTCTGGTCCAAGTATAATCTTTGTCTTGTTTTTCGGAAGTTGTCTCTGTAGTTCTTTGGCTGACTCCAGCTTCTGTTGGATATAAATAAGAACCTAGAAAAAATGGCAGGGATGTAGGAGTTGTTACTTCTTTGTAGGAAGACAAAAGAGTGTTTAAGACATCACCCAGGGTGTTTTCACCCATTTCTGACTCACACAGATCTGGAAGGCATGGAAATTCCTCTTGCGCTATGTTCTGAATAGTTGAGCTCTCCATCTCTTAGAGTTGTGTATTATAATATGTTAAATCAATAGTGTGAGCCCGCGCATCTCAAGTGTGAATCAAGGGGGATGTGTGTGTTGGAGGAGTCGGTAGAGGCAAATGTACATTAGAAATCGGATTATAATGGGAAAGTGAATGATGTAAAGGCCCACAGTGATGTTCCCGATCCTCTAAAGAGATGATAGGTAGCAAGGCTAGTGAGGTAGAGGGTGGGAGAGTGGTGGGCGCAGAAGGGAGTATGGTATTTGTGGTGTAACAAGAAGCAAAGGTGGGCTGAGTAATAGTCGGAATCACTCTAGCATGTTCTAAATTGATGGACTTTGTATTAGTCGAAGGAGTTGTGGTGGATTGAGTGTTAGTTAGATGCACACTAGCAAGTTCTAGGTTGGTATGAGGAGGGAGTTCAACAGATGAGAAAGGTTATGTAAGAGAGTTAGACTGTCTATGGGAAGTGGGAGTAGGTATGGTTACCTTGGGGATAGGAGAAGGAAGATTCCAGGTAAACAGGGGAGGATTGTTTATGAGGTCTAGTTCTAGGGAGGAGAGTGAGGAAAAAAAGACTGGGCAGATGGATTTTAGCTTACCAGTAATGGTGTCCAGTCTAAGAGAGTAGTCATCTTCAGGTAATCCAGGATAATTTAGGTAGTTGTGTGCATGAGGAGATTCCAAATTTGTAGCTAGTTCAAGAAAAGTATCTTCAGAAGGGTCTTCTTCAGGTGTGTCAGTGCATTTCTTTCTCAAGTGGTCGGTTTGCCTACAGATAGTGCATCTGAAGGGAATTCCAAGATAGTCTAACTTTTGGCCAGTGCAGTTCTTTCTAAAGTGGTCGGTCTGCCTACAGATAGTGCATCCGAAGGGAATTCCTAGATAGTATAACCTCTGCTCCTGGAAAACACTGGCTAAACCAAAAAAAAGGGGGGGTGGTGGATTCACAATCCACTCTTATTCAGCCAAGCCCTGACAACCAATTCTCTCTGGTGTGCCTTGACTAGACCAGGGATCTGACACTCTGTTGTCCTAGATAAATACCTTAGACAACACTCAGTCAAAAGATGGCTTCGAGAAGAGACGAGTTCCACTAGCGCGGCCTCACATTTCTGGAGGAACTTGTTGAAAGCTAAACATTTGATTACTTCACATATTTGTTGGCGCCCTGGCTCGGGATCCTCCATTATACTTGGTCAAGACAACATATTGGGAATGAATGACTCAACAAATATTTCTAATCAGCTACAACTGACTCTTCACACAAAGAACATCTGGTATCTATCTCAGATTCGGGCCAAATCTAGATCGGATGCACTGCCTGATACTTGGATCTCTAGTAATTCGCTTGGACTTAGCTCAGTAGCAGTCTGTGAATGGAACAACTTCTGTCAGAATCTCACGCATCTTGGCATACAACTTACAAATACAAAAGATCGCCTTCATTGGTCTGGGGGCGATATATCAGGTAATCTCACGACCCAAAATATTTATGTCTCCATTGCAAATTCCAATTGGCCTATTAACATTGCTAGTTGGAAAAATCATATCTAGTCTTGGCGCATCCCACACAAGATAAAAAAAATTATCTAGCTGTTGTCTAAAAACAAGCTAAACACTTGGGACACTCTCTTGAGAAAGGGATGGTCGGGTCCAAATTACTGTCATCTCTGCCATCTGGACTCTGAAACTGCCAAACATTTATTCATCAACTGCCAATTTACAAAAGATGTTTGGACAAAAATCGCCCTAGCACTTAATTTGCACACCATCTGGACCGGTGTAAATATTGCAGATTGCTTTATATCATTGGGCACAAAAAGAGCGCTTGCACATTCATCTTCCGCCTCTAGTTTGCTGGTCTTTTTGGCTGGTAAGGAATGCCACTATTTTTTAAAACACTTTTCCTTTTACATTTGCAGCAGCCAAAAAATCCCTTGGACTCTACTACTCTTGGAATGAATCTCATGGCAACAAGATAAAACATCCCCGACACATTCTGATACCTGAGCTTGAAGATATTACTATAGCTTGGTTTGATGGTGCAACAACAACAAATGGACTCCAGAGTGGAGCTGGAGGACTCATTAAAATTTCACAAAACACCTATTACAAGTGGACTTACAATTATGGCCCAGGCACCAACACCAGGGCAGAACTTCTGGGTGCC
>ML796881.1:0-11422 GCA_009831015.1 Picea engelmannii
TTTTTTAACTTCATAATTTGTTTAAATTATAAAAAATAAATTAAAGTTTAATTTTTCCTTACTAAACTGAAACATACTTAATTAACATGGATATTGAAGAAAATCCAAACCCAACATCACCACATGAAGAAACTACAAACCCCACGGTTTGGATGTACCTATGAAGAGCCCCGTGATATTTCAGAACCAGATGTCGCTTAGAGTCTTTGATACCCAACTTGGTGCACAAGGCATGGAAGGTATTTGTGAACTCTAGCACTATTTGGTCCCTCTCTTTATGCAGTGTAGTCCATCTCATGAACTGATCATCATAGTTACCAATAAGGTAATAATGTTCATTGACTACATAAAAAAAAAATCCCAAGTGGGATTGACCCCATATATTCCAGACTCCTATGTGGAACTTTGCTCCAGTAAGTTTCCCACCAATATTTGACATGGGGGAGATCCTTAAGGAGTGCGAAGGTAATATTTTCCCTGTTAGAAAAATTGTGAACAGAGAAATAACCTTCTAGAAGATTTAACCATTTTTCTAGGGCATCTGCATCAATCTGACCTTCAAATACGAGAATATCAAAATTCAAATGTACCTTGAAAGGGGAGATGCCTTCAAAGTGGTTGATTTATGAAGATGCACCTGTTTTTATCGGCAGGTGTTGAAGGATGTGGGAAAAATTGTCCATCATTTCGTCCCTTTGTCGCATGAGAGCTTGCTCGAGCAACAAATTAATAGGATCTTCTCCTCTGTCATGTTTCTTTTCTTCCGCCATGGAGGGTTTTTTGGGCATGCAAGAGAGATTTTCCTCAAGAGAGAAAATATTGAGACCCAACTTGCTATACTCGAACCTCATCAGGGACATGCACTGAAAAGAACGATCAAGAGCATCCTACTCTGATACCACTGATCCATATTATTTTTGAGAATGAAATGAAGGAAGAGATATAACAATGAAATATACAGAGATATTGTGAGATACATAGAAATATTGCAGTAAATTAAAAGATATAGTAATAAACAATTTTTATTAATGAGTGAAATGTAGAGAACTGTAAAAATATATAGTGAATGAACTCACTAGAATGGTGGCAAATTATATCTGAGAAGAGATGTGAAGGCTACGCACATTCACAAGAAGATGAAGATGATTCTTAAAATGAGTCTCCAAATGAATTTTTAACATAAAGAAAATCCAAATCCCTAACCACAGAAGATGAAGAGCCAAAAGGTTTGTGGGCCCCAATGGGGTAGTTTACACGTCAACTTCATGGGGGCATAACACTTTCATATGATCTTGGTTTGGGGTGCTCGATACACTGTTGGAAAGGTATAGTCGAGAAGAACACATTCCGAGTAGCCCAAGCAAGTGAAAATAATAGTTTCTTGGGCCCGAAATCCTCAAAAGACGTCGTTTAGGGCCTCAAAATGGCCTCGAAAGTTTGGGACCTGAAAAATGTCGAAAGACTGCCAAGGTGGAAAATTGTTTTTTGAGCGAGTGTAATAGGTGGGTGGTCACAAATATCCACCTGGATCATCCTCCGAACACATTAAAGGAGTTTCCTCTAACTTGTGTGATTTCATATCGGGGTAGAAGAAAGTAACTCCACTGAACTATTCAAAGAAGTTAGACGAAACTCCTCCGAAATGTTCAGAGAAGTTAAAAGAAACTCCTCTAAACTATTCGTAGAAGTTAGAAGAAAAAATGTCGATTTCAACACTAAGTCTTGATAATATTTTTCAGGTAAAAAACATGGGTTTTCTAGGTATCTTAAGGTGGAGAGGGAGACTTATGAGGATTTATCTTAGGCTCAAACTATAAGGGTATCCATTTTCTAGGGAGGTAATGATCCATGTGGATATTTGTGGCCACCCACCTTTTCCAACTGGCTCAAAACATTTTTCTAGGAATTTTGGCAGTTTTAACTTCTAGGGCCATTTTGAGGGCCTAAATGAAGGATTTTCGTGTTTGAGATTCTCAATGATAGTTGAAGGCATGATTGAGCCCCCACAATGAATATCCTCAACGATACGTTTCCAACGGGCTATCATATGCCTAAAATGAAGATCATATGCAAAAGTTACGACCCCGGGAAGTTGATGTACTAACTTACCTAAACGGGACCCATGTAACTTTTGGTGCTTCATCTCCTAGGGTTAGGTTTTTGGATGTCTATGGTTTTTGGCATTCCTGTTTATTTTAAAAATTCCTTCAGAGCCTCACTATGATCATCTTCTTGCGAATGCGAGTAGCCGTCACATCTCTTCTTAGAGATAAGCTGCCACCATTCTAGTGAATCTTTCACTCTGTATTTTTACAGTGTCTGTACATTTCTTTCATTAATAGAAATCGTGTATTACTGTATATCTGTGTCTATGGTTGCATCTCTAATACATTTATGTTATATTATTGAATATTTGTGTGCATTTCTTTATTATATCTCCACTCCCATGTCGTGTCGAAAATAATCTGGATTAGGTAAGAATGATCAAATGGAAAATGGAGGTTTGTAGTGCCTGTCACAACACCCTACATGCTACAAGTGTATTCTTTTTCTTCATGCACAATTTTATATACCCAGATTCTCAATCTGACTCTACAATTTTTTTCTATATTCAATAAGATTTCCATAGACTACTCATGTGCCCCAAACAGACCTCCAAGCAAGGAGTTATTCCCTCTAGAAGTAAATTGGTGCTAAAAATATACCCTCTACAGTTTCAGTCGTAACTCTCTTATACAAGCTTTATTTTTCACTTGGAATAGCTCGTTGAAATCTCTCTTCGAGTTCTTTTATTTGAGCTGCAAAGATATGGTGTACCAAGGTATACCTTGTTCTCGTGATTTTTGACTACCTAAAGATGTCGTTTAGGTCCTCAAAATCGCACTGCAACTTTGTGACCCTCAAAATTATAAAATTTTCATGGAAAATCACCGATTTACTGCAGTAACAAACTGCCAAATCAATCCGCACCTTTCATCGATGATTATCCCTCCCCTTTCCTCATTTTCTTCTTCTTTTTCGAAGCTCATGCATGCACTAGTTCTCTATTATGAACAAATATTCAACACGTGCAAGTTCTAGATGCGCAACGCCACTATTTAGCACACACACTACGCACAATTTTTTTGTCGTGCACCAATATCTAGTGTAGACAACTTATGCACCACAAACCAATATCCCATATGCACAACTTTTACACTACACATGAATATTCATTATGCACAAATTTTACACTATGCACCCATATTCAGTGTGCACAAATTTTGCATTGCGCACCTATATTTAGTGCACACATTTTTTATGTTGCGCACCACTTTTATACCATGCACCAATATTCATCACGCAAAACTTTTGCATTGTGCACCTATATTCAGTGCACACATCTTTTATGTCTCACACCATATTTCGTAATGTGTAATGTCAATATTCAATGCACACAAATTGCAGACCAATCTCTTGCACGCACTAGAAGCCCTGCACCACGCAACACTAATACTTAGTGCATGTAAGCCCTTTCTTTTCTTAGTTGATTTTTTCCATAATTCTTGCACATGACCATCGCGAGCATTGTGAAAATTCTCGACTTAGATTCCTAAGCCAATTTAGTCACTTGGAATTCAAAACGAACCCTCCATAACAACCATTTTGAGTGTAGTTCCAACTTGAATTGCTTATAAATTCAGGGGTTTCAATCATAGTTTATTGTTTCCCCAAATTCAACACAACTCAAATTTTGATATAATGAATTTACAAACTTCATGTTGATTGTTGGCCCATACAAGCTCATTGTTGAACGAAAAAGATCTTATTCCACTCTGTAACACACCCCTAACCCCAAGCTAGGTCACACCATTACTAAATCAAACTAATAAAAATTTTCATACCAAACTATAATAGTTCCAAGACCCCCTAGAGATCAACTGCGTGCACCATACACCTTGTACTGTGTGCAACAACTATTTCCTAACACGCAACTACATCATGCTAACTAACATGAATGTCATGCCCTCACAGAGACAAACCGTGTGTGCAACAGACTTGTACTGCACATGACAACCACTTCCCAATGCACATGGTGATCAGAACCTTGCACCGGAAATCACATTACTGTTACTACTAAAATTGATTAACATACACATTTAAATGTGGAATGACAAGCAACATGACATTGAATCTCATGCAACTTTCCATACTAGTTAAAAGCATAAATGCAAGTACTTAAACATACACATCAACAACTAATCTAATTCAACAACTAATCTAATTCAACAACCTAACTAGATATTTGTATGCATTTGTCTATGCACAACATGCATTAATATAATATCTCAGAGTAACATGCACAACTATATCAACATTTAACATACATAAGCACAACAAATAAGAACACTTATATTATAAAATATGCAACCCGATGCAGAGGACGAACATTCCTCCCAACCATAGACTTGTTGTTCTAGTTCTCAACAACAAGTCACCTCTGAGTTGGGGATATGAATCCACAAGAGACAATGTTCCTTAAGGCTAGCTAATGTCCTCCTCTCAACAATCAATTTCCCACAACTAATTCCAGTCCACCAAATCCCTTCCCCACAACCTACGCAACCCAAGGGATGGGATTCCCCTTCACTGCTAAGAGTCCCTCGGGCTTTCCTACTCCCTTACAAGGCCTCCAGTATAGGCTGGACAAGAAATCTCTCTATTGGGACCCCAAGAATTCTACAGCCACCAAATAAAATTCATACAACAACACAACATTTGTTGAACTCTTAACCATTTTCGCATAGAATGTTGTTCACATGCGCACAACCTCTTTTTCTATGAAATTACAACTCCAAACAGCTGCTAAACATGCCCAGAATAGCTACCTTCGAGCTTAAACACTCCAAGATCTCTTGTTGTCAAAAAATGTCCATGTAAAAACTGCTATGAAAAACAAAAACATGAATACTAATTTATTCTCTCTCTACCCATACAAAGTTTCCTCTCTTCCTCTTGCTTGCTTGACTTTCAATCTTCCCCAAGTTGATTGTACTCAACTCCCATGCTCTCAATAACTATGGGATGTGACTTCTCACACCCACCCTCTTACATGAATTCAATGATTGAGATCTAGAACACTCAAGTGGGAAATGGAAGGTTCATAGTATGGATGATTTAGAAAGAAATGGTTTAGGTTTAATAGACATGGGTAAACTCTCCCCCTTGGACCCCTTCCCTCTCTTATGGAATCTAAGCCCCCAAATCTCTATTCGTGTCCATCTACAACTCGCGATAATTTTCAATATACATCATTTACATATTACATCACTTAGTTCTCGGTCATACATCACATTTAAATACACATCACTAATTTGGGGTCCGAAAATTGGGATGTTACAGTGGGTGGGTGTATGTGTGTGAGACAACAATGGGGTATGTCTATCTTGTGATGTTTTCAAACACCTTCTACAATTATACCATATCTTACCTCTTTCATATTGGAATAACATTTACCAATATACCATCTCCTCTCTCTTACAATCCATATGTCTAGGTGTACTATTTTATAATCACCGTTTAGTTTGACACCATCAACATAGTCTATCATCCATATGTCTAAGTGTACTATTTTATACATCACCCTTTAGTTTGACACCATTAATAGTCTCTCATACATATGTCTAGGTGTACTATTTTATAGATCACCCTTTAGTTTGACACCATTAACATAATCTAAACTAAACAAAGTTTGGTGGATCTCACCAAACATAAAAAGCAATGTTTCTAACTTCAGTTTCAATATATTTAGAAAATATCACAATACTATTTTTGAATATCAAAACACAGTCGTGCAGAATGATCAATTCCTCATTGTAGCAGAGTTTGGCATTGCCTTGCTCATTGATTCAACGATCTTCCATGAGGTGACCTCGAAATGGATGGGACCCCGAATCATCAATCGTACTTATGTGTATGAGAGTTTCTATCCCGAGTATGACTTCAATTTATTAATAGATATATTGTAGAGGTTTCCTCTGCCCATAAACTCACATCATTTTGTTGTTATGTTTTATTGAATGAAAAATAATACATCCCTTTTGTTTTTGAGTAAGTTGCAGAAATAAAGTTAGTTATATGGCTATTAGCTTTCAAGTAATGAAGTAAAATAGCTTCCATACAAGTCTGAGCATTGAGTCACCAAAACACATGGTCTTCGTCAATACTGCAAATGACAAAGCCCAAATAAGTCTAGGTTGGTGATTGTTGCTCCCATAAATTAGATGAACTGATGATATGGGTTGTCTAAGTCTTTTATGAAATGGTTATTTAAAATCCATTTTTAAATGTAGAAATAGATTTAGGATCTTGAAAACTAGTTTTCACTGGGATTATACAAAAATAATCACTCAAATGTGATGATCTAACAATTTTTTCCAAATTTAGATAAAATTTCCTAAAAAAAATCTAAAAACAAAATCATTTAGTAAAACAGACATCATGATATGCAGGCTTTTATATAAGTTAACACATTTCCATGTAATCTATAAATTCACCCTTCCTTTGTCTTTGTCATTTTCAATGACATATTACACTACTCAATAAATCTTGGGTGGCATACAATATTGACAAACATATACACATACAACATAAAACCATGAAGTTCTTTTACAAGAACTGAATGCAATGGTTAAACTTTCACTACAACAACTAAACATTTAAGAGTTTAATATCGGCATAAGACAAACTTAGTCACATGACCTAATATAATCTATGGAAGAATGACAGACTGATAGATAGCTCGCCCAAATCCAAGAAGCTATCAAAGTATGAGGAATTAAAATCCTTAGAACTTGGGAATTCCTGGTCCATCAAATTACAATAAGAAGAAGAATGATTTTACTTCAATATTATACTTTGAATGAGGGAGGGGGACTGGTGAAGATCATCTGTTCCATTGCTAGTCTTTAACATACTGTTTGGTTGAAGGCCATTAATCGCTTCCACTCGATCGTACTGATAATCTCCCATGCAATCCTCCAACAATAATTGGGACCATGATTTCGAGGTATCTATTTCCACTGTGTGATCATCTGCTTCTTTCAAGTCTTCTTATTAATTAATACTGTCATCGGTATCTTGTACATGATCATAATCATAAGTACCTCCATCTTCTACTACCCTTCCACAGTATCTGACTGCCCTTCTTTTCAAGGGTAGAGTTTGAGAGGTATAATTATCTTTATCAACGAATCCTCCTTCATCATACTAAGAGGAAGAAGGAATGTCCCTTCTTTTAAAGGGTTTCTGAAATTTGTGCTTGAATTCACCCATTTGGACCCTTTTATTGAACTGGGTATTCCAATAATTTTTTATTTCATTGTCTATTCGATGAGGGAGTCGCCCTGCTATCTATTAAATATAATGTAACCTCAACAGTCTGACTGTACACTGCCAGTTGTCCTAGCCGGCTGTACTATCATTTCTTGATTTGCTTGAGCCTATTTAGCTCAGCTATTTTCCCTTTGCTCATGTACTCTTTTACTTGCATTCCTAATATACTGAATTCTATTTCTTCTCTACTCTTGCTCTATATTCTCTGCTTCTCACTTTATCATGGTATCAGAGAATTAGCAGTAAGCCTCTTCACATAGTTTGGAGAGCAATCCGATCCTCAACAACACAGATCTTACACTGTTCACGAGAGCATAGGATGTGAGATTCTTCACAAGGTCTGGAGAGAAATCCTTAGTCTGCCCTCCGCTCAAAAGATCGTAGTAGAAAGCACGCACGAGGAAGCAGAGAGAAATATGCTCAAACGATTGAGGAGTCAGAGCTGCAGAAGGCAAGAACGTTTAAAGATCTCGTGAAATTCTTTCAAATTCGTGAAATATTGCTACAGAAGGCAGAAACATTTAAAGAATTTGGAAAATTCTCACAAACTCGTGAAAGATTGTTGCAAAAGGAAGATAGATTTAAAGAATTCGTGAAAGTCTTTCAATTCGTGAAAGATTCACGAATTTCCTGCTTCAGGAGAAACTCTTTGCAAGAACAAAAAAGAACATGCTAAAGAAGCAAAGGAACCAGACAAAGCCATAAGATCGGTTCTGCTAATAGCTCTGAGGTGTTAATCGAGTTTAGAAAGGACGTGGAGTGCACAGAAGAGGCATGAGGTTTATTCCTCTAGAGCGCACAAGAGAAAAGCTGACTTGCTAAGTTACGAATCCTGAAATCGTTGGGACCATCCATCAAGGAGGACATGTGGCAAGATCTCGACATTTCGCTGACTCACAGGGAGAAAAGGTTAAAGAACACTGCCGTGAGAATTCGCGAATCGCGAAATCACGACTCGATATGAACCATTAGATCGAGAAAGATCGTCCACCGTCGATCTAACGCTATCGTGAAATCAAGAATCAGGAGTTGGATGAGAAGAGGAGAATGCACTCCATACCCCGATACGTGAAATCCTGAAATCACGAAATCACTCCAACCGTTGGATCTAGAGTGACATGTGGCCAAGATATGGAAGCCATCAATGTTTTTTTTGGCACCAGGAGAACGAAGGTGAAGACTGGGGAAAGAATATTTGGAGAGAGAATTAGGACCATCCATCTCAGAGGACAGGTGGAAGCAGATCCAAGCACCATCAAAATTTTGGCATTTAAGAGTTCGGGGTTTGGAGGACATCGTGATGAGAGTTCAAGAGTCACAAAATACTAATTCATGAAATCCCAAAAGGAACTGAACTGTCAGATCATAAGAGGATCTGGACCGTCGATGCAAGTGCCTTCGCGATTTCAGCTACCATGAAATCAGAGGCGAGAGTCTCGTGAACTCGCGATACGCGAAATTCCGAAATGATCTGAGTCATTGATCTCAAATCAACGAGGATCGTTGATCTTTGAAGCCAATTCGACATTTCGGTAATTCGGAGATCGAGAAATCGAGGAGTCAGAGGAGCTCAATATCAAGGTTCGTGAAGATGCGAAACCCAAAATCTCAAATCACGAAGTTCTGAAGTCACTGAAAAAAAATTAGAAGACCTAGTTTTACGAGCAGGAAACAGGTAAACATGAAATTTTCCAACAATTTTTTTTTTTATTTTGGTAAAATTCTTTAAAGATGGTCACATCTAGCAATTTAGGAACAACTCAAGGTTCAATTCTTCTTGGAAAGAATTATGAGTTTTGGTCCCTTCGAATGAAATATTTCTTGCCAGCACAAGAGTACTAGGATCCAGTGGATCTTGGATATGTGGAACCAGATCCAACAGACCTTTCCGCCATGACAAACCAACAGAGCACTGCTTAGGCAACTCAAAGGAACAGAGAGAATAAAGCCAAATTCTGGATTCAAAATTCAGTGGATGACTCGATTTTCTCAAAAATCATAGGTGCTAGTACTTCGAAACAGGCCTGGGACATCCTTAAATCAGCGTACCAAGGAAATGACAAGGTCAAAACAGTTAAATTGCAGACCTTGAGAACGCAATTTGAGACTTTAAGAATGACAAAGTCTGAAAATGTGGATCAGTTTATGACCAAAGTCATGGGAATCGTGAACCAGATCAGATTGACTAGTGAAGCCATCACCGATCAACGCATTGTTGAGAAAGTCCTCAGAAGTTTACCAAAGAAATTTGAAATGGTTGTTACAGCAATCCTTGAATCCAAGGATCTGCCGCGTTTTTCAATAGATGAACTAATTGGTTCCCTGGTGACACATGAGACCAGACTGCATCTCACAGATGACTCAATCGCCAATGCCTTCAAAACTCAATTCTCCTTCAGTAGAGAGAGAGATAGAGGAAGAGGCAGAGGTCACCAAGGATGAGGGAGTACTACAAGTAACCAACACTCAAGTGGAGGTAACAAACAACATCACCAGAATCAGACTTTCCAGCCTCAAAGAGGCAAAGGGAGAAGATCAAATGAAAAATCAAGCATACAATGTTATTACTGCAAAAATTATGGGCACTATGAATCTGAATGCAGGAAGAAGAAAGAAGATCAGCTCTTAGGTAGAGCACATGTGTCAAATCATATGGGAGAAACCTCAAGAGGTATGTTTCTCTCATGCCAAAAGACTGAAGAACAACCTAAAGATCTCTGGTTGTTGGACAGTGGTTGCAGCAATCACATGACAGGTAACAAAGATTTACTTTCATGCATTGATTCTTCAATTTCATCTGATATTAGACTTGGAAATGGTTCCTTAGTCAAATTTCAAGGAAAAGGAACTATACCTATTCTTACTAAAAAAAATGTAAAGAAAGACATAAACAATGTCTATCATGTTCTAGATCTGAAACATAATCTCCTAAGTGTAGGACATCTCATTGAACATGGCTATAAGGTACTTTTTGAGGGAGCATCCTGCAGGATTTATGATAAAACCCCCAACAGAAAATTGATTTATGAAATCCACATGACTCAGAATTGGATGTTTCCCCTAACCCTCAGAACTGCAAATTTGATCCAAACATATGCACAAAGTGTATCCACCTCCAATGAAACTATGGTTTGGCATACAAGATTTGGACATCAACCCTTTCAGAGTCTAATTCTTCTACAGAAGCACTCCATGGTCAAAGGTCTCCCTATATTCAAAGAACAAAATTCCCCATGTGAGTCTTGCATACTTGGAAAACATAAGAGAACTAGTTTTCCACAATCCTCCACTCAAGCCAAACAACATCTCAAACTTGTTCACACTGACCTATGTGGACCAATGCAAACAGAGTCCATAGGTGGTAGCTTTTATTTTCTAACGTTTATTGATGTCTTTAGCAAGAAAATCTGGATCTATTTTCTCAGACACAAGTCTGAAACTTTTGCAAAATTCAAAGAATTCAAAGCAAAAGATGAAAAACAGAGTGGCAAATATATAAAATCACTCAGGTCCCATGGAGGAGGAGAATAGAACTCCAACAAATTTGCAAATTTCTGCAAATCACAAGGCATTATCATGCAAACAACAACCAGATGTACTCCACAATAGAATGGAGTGGTTGAAAGGAAAAAACAGATGATAATGAACATGGCCAGAAGCCTACTCAAAGAGAAATGTTTGTCAAATACTTTTTGGGCTGAAGCAATAGCATGCTCAGCTTATCTCTTGAATAGATCTCCAACTACAAGTCTAAATATGAAAGTCCCTCAAGAAGCATGGAGTGGGACAAAGCTAAATGTTGTGCATCTAAGGACATTCAGATGCATAACATATGCTCACATACCTTCGGAATTAAGGAAGAAATTGGATGATAGAAGTGAGAAATGTATCTTTACTAGATACAATGAAACATCTAAAGCTTACAGAATTTGCAACCCAATCTCAAAGAAACTAATTCTCAACAGAGATGTAAAATTTCTAGAAAATCAACTCTGGAACGAATCTGAAAATCAGAAAATGGATAGTCAAAATCCATTGCTGCCCAGTT
>ML796881.1:27232-38347 GCA_009831015.1 Picea engelmannii
ACTTGATCTTCATTTTGGCTACCACATATACATATGAAGGAAGAATAAATTCCCAAGATTTCATTTAGAACTCATGAGGGTCACTATGAGCTCTTGGTCATGCCCTTTGACCTCTGTAATGCTCCCTCCACTTTTCAAAGTCTCATGAATCATATATTTCATCCCTTCCTCCATCATTTTGTCTTAGTTTTGTTTGATGATATTCTCATCTATAGTAAATCTTGGC
This sequence comes from Picea engelmannii, assembly GCA_009831015.1. Lineage (NCBI taxonomy): Eukaryota > Viridiplantae > Streptophyta > Pinopsida > Pinales > Pinaceae > Picea > Picea engelmannii. The sequence goes on from ML796881.1 coordinate 27,459, forward strand.
AAGCCCATCCCATCCATGTGGATCAAGTTCTCCATCTACTACCTAAGCACCAACTTTTTCTCAAACAATATAAATGTTCTTTTGGAGCGGCTAAATTTGAGTACCTGGGTCTTATTTTTGACAAGGATGGTGTATGGGTGGATCCTAAGAAAATTTAAGCTATGAAGGATTGGCCTCGCCCTAAAACTATTAAAATATTGTGTGTTTTCTTGTGTTTAATGGGATATTATCACAACTTTTTTCAGAATTATAGAAAAAATACCACTCCACTCACAGATCGCCTTAAAAAGAATGCATTTGGTTGGATTCTCGAAGATGATCACTCCTTCCAGGACTTTAAAGATTCTATGTGCACGACTCCTATCCTCACACTACCAGACTTCACCAATAATTGTTTCCTATAATGTGATTTGTTGGGGAGAGGAATTGAGGCAGTCCTCATGTAAGATGGTTGACCTTTTCCTTTCACTAGAAAAGAACTTTTAGAGTGACATCCAGTCAAATCAATGTATGAAAAGGAAATGTTGGCTATTCTTTATACAATGTATCTCTTTTTTCCTTATCTCTTGGGACAATGTTTCCAAATTAAAACTAATCATTGTAGCCTCAATTATTTTCTATAGCAAAGAATCTCCTCCTAAGAGCAATACAAATGGATGACCAAATTGTTTAGGTATGATTATGAGATCACTTACAAGAAGAAAAAATAAAATATGGTTGTTGATTCTCTTTGACGGAAATGTGAAGACAAAGGTTCCCTATTTTCCCTCTCTTTCATTGCAGTCTATTGGATTCAAGTATTTCTCTAGGAATGGTTGCAAGATCCCAAACTTTATATCCTTATCCAACAATTGAAACAAGATCCTCAAGCTTCTCCAAGGTACTCTTGGCATAATGATGAGCTTATCTATAAAGGTTTCTTATATTTAAGCAAGCAGTTGAACCTCAATTCCAATGTGTTTGTTTGCACAGGGGTAGACTTGGGGTTCAACGCACCAAAAAAACCCTAACTACCATCCCTTTCGGCAACACCTATGAAGTAGATGAAGTCTCACCCGAGGTAGAGGCAGGGGGGGTTGCAGGACTCAGATGTCTGCAACCTAGCTTGGACACAAATCTATGATTACAACACTTAACATAACACTTAGCAATTAACATTCATCGGTATTTAAATCTTATTCACATCGCAGTTTGAAACCCTAGTTACAAAGCAACGTAGTATTCAAAAAGATCTAATACATCCAAGCACTTAGCATATAGAAATAGATTAGATCTAACATTCATTCACATTACTAAGAACTAGGATTCTATATCATATGCATTCAACATAGATATTACAGTACTTAAGCATAAATCACAAAAATAACATAACAACCATAATGCACAAAGCAACCACAAAACAAGATATACATGGTTCACCCCAGGCGTGGGGCTACGTCCACCAACTCTTCATCTTCTTTATTATCTTCTGTCAATATTATTACATGCACAAAGCCCAAAACCCCACTCTGCATAGGACATGAGATCTGCGTTCACCTAACCAGATCCTCTTTCCCCAAGTTAGGTCACAGCACAAACCCTTACACAGTCTGTGCAAAGAGCACTAGAGGTGACTTGCACTTAGCTCTGTAAGTCTCAACATACAATATGCAAAAAACCTCTTACAATCACTTGCACTTAGCATCACTTCCTTCGATCCTCTAGATCTAGTGTGTGTACTTTTTACATCGCCTATATATCTATTTATACATTACAAAAGGGGCCTAAACATGGATAAACCCATAGGCCGACAGCCCATACCTGTGACATAGCAAAAAAAATCAAAAAATAGAAAAAAAAAAATCATTTCTTAAAACATTTAGACCGTATCATCATTATATGCAATTTTTTTAATATTAATTCACATATTTCCATGTAATCTATAAATTTGACCTTCCTTTGTCTTTGTCATTTTCAGTGACATATTACGCTACTCAATAAATCCTGGGCGGCATACAATATTGACAAAGATATATACATACAATATAAAACCAGGAAGTGTTTTTACAAGAACTGAATGCAATGGTTAACCTTTCACTACAACAACTAAATATTTAAGAGATTAGTATCGGCATATGCCAAATTTAGTCACATGACCTAATATAATCTATGGAAGAATGACAGACCGATAGAAATCTCGCCCAAATCCAAGAATCTATCAAAGTATGAGGAATTAAAATCCTTAGAACTTGGGAATTCTAAGGATTTTAATTCCTTAGAATTAAAATCCCATCTAAGGACTTTGAAAAGATGTCTACAAACTGATCTTCATATTTGCAAAACTCTACAGAACTTTCATCATTGTTTATCATCTCTCGAATAAAATAATATTTTGTATCAATATGCTTAGCTTTCTTGTGGAAAACATGATTATGTAAAAGTGAAATGGTTGATTTATTGTCACAAAGAATCTGAGTTGGTTCTTTCTATTCATGCAAAAACTCAGTCACAATCCTTCTCATCCACATAGTCTGGCATTCAGTTGTTGTTTCTTCAACATACTCAACCTCAAGAGATGATAAAGTCACAATGGGATGCTTCTTTTAAGCCCAAGCTACAATTCGTGATCCAAAGATGAAAACATATCCTAATGTTCTCTTTCATTCATCTACACTAACTACAAAATCACTATTTGTATATCCAATTAACTTAAAATCTGAATCTGATGTGTACAAAACACCATAATTAGTTCTTCCAACAACATATATCCAGATCATTTTTCTTCCTTACCAATGGGTGCTGTTCGGAATCTCCATAAATATAGAAATCAAACTTACAACCAAAATAATATCAAGTCTTGTTTCTGTCAAATACATAAGACTTCCAACAAGTCATTTATACAGAGTGAGATCAACACATGACCCCTCATTATTCTTATTGAGTTTTGTTCCCGTTACAATTGGTGTTTCAACTGGTTTACAATTCACCATCTTGAACCTTTTCAATATGTCCTTTGCATACTTATTTTGACAAATAAAAATACCATCTTCATATTGATTTACTTCAATGCCTAGAAAATACTTCATCATTCCTAAACCAGTCATTTCAAACTCATTTTTCATGGATATCTTAAACTCATCTATTGAAATATTTCTGGTGAAAAGCAAATCATCAACATATAAGAATACAATCAAGAGTTTACCTTTGTATATAGAGTTGGCTCACTTAGAATCCTGTTGAATCCTTAACTATTCAAGTATTCATCAATTGTTTTGTACCATACTCTGGGTGTTTGTTTCAATCCATACAACCCTTTATTTAACCTGTATACCTTATCTTCTCACCCATCAATATCATCTCATGGAGGTTGTTTCACATAAGCCTATTCTTCGAGAAAACCATTTAAAAATGAAGATTTCAGAGCCATATGTTACATGCACCATTTATTGTTAGCACAATGGCTAACATCATTCTTACTGTATCAACCCTGGCTATAGGTGCAAAAGTTTCATTATAATCAATATCGGGTTGTTGATTGAACCCCTGAGATACAAGCCCTGCCTTGTGCTTCTCAACTTCACCTTCAACATTTAACTAGTTAGTCTTGTAAATACATTTAACACCAATACGATTTTTATCTTCAAGAAATTCTACAAGTTCCCAAGTATTATTCCTTTCTATGGCATCAATTTCCTCATTCATATATTCTACCAAAAATTATTTTTTAACAACATCATCAAAATTTACAGGATCATATGCAATTAATGCAAAATTTGAAACTTGATCTACTTCATCATTTTTCTCATACAATTCTCTTAAACTTCTGGTCTTCTGACCTCTAATTTTGTTTCTTAATTAATCTAAAGTAGGATTTGATTAATTACATACCTCTGATCCTGTTTGTTTTCCACCATGACTTGCTGGCTCACCATGCTCATAGAGTCTATATTCCTTAGAATCCTCACTATATCCAACGAGTACACATTTATTACTTCTTTCATCCAACTTTCTCCTCATTTGTTGAGGTACATGTGCATAAGCTACACACCCGAAAATCTTCAAATGAGATACGTTGTTATTCTTACCACTCCAAGATTCATGGGGAACTTCGTTCTTTACACTCCTAGTTGGACTTATGTTCATAATATATACTGAACAAACAACCGAATCGACCAAATATTCATTTGGAAGATGCTTCGCCTTCAACATAATTCGAACCATATTCATAATGGTTCGATTATTCCTTTCATCTACTCCATTCTTCTATGGAGTATAACGAGTAGTAAATTGTCTCTTAATTCCATGATACTAACAAAACTCCATGAAATAAGTTAGCATATACTCACCTCCTTTGTCTAATCTCAATACTTTAATATATTTTCCACTCTCCTTTTCAACCATAACTTTAAACCTCTTAAATATATCAAAAGCTTTAGACTTCTACTTCAGCAAATAAACCCAATTTTTTCGACTGAAATCATCAATAAACGTCATAAAATAGACATTACCATTCAATGAAGATGTTTTCATTGGTTCACATAAGTTTGTGTGAAAAATTTCCAATGGATCTTTATCCATGTACGAAACTCCATAAATAAATTTATCCCTCTGATGCTTTGCAAGTATGCATCTCTCACACAAGTTGGTTGGTTGTTGAATATTGAGCAACCTCTTCACCATTTGCTTCTTCTTCAGTGAATCTATACCACCAAAATGTAAATGGTCATATCTCAAATCCCATAACCATGACTCATCCAAACCTTGAACTTTATAATCATTCAAAGATTCAGTCAAATCATTTCTCATAATAAGTGGAAACATTATATTCTTTGTCATCTCTACTATGGAAATCAACTGCTTACTTAGATACATATCATAAATTGTACATACCTTGTTCTTGAAGAACATTGTACTTTTTGTTTATCAGTTGTCCAACACTTAACAAATTGCATTTTGTACCAGGTACATAAAAAATCATATACTTTTCTTCTTTCATCATTCTTAGCATAAACAAGAATCACATCTTTACCATTAACTCTTACCTTATAGCCATTACCCAACTTTAATTCATATTGAATATTGGTATCTAAACTGAAAAACAAGTTTTTATTTCCAGTCATGTGATTGCTACATCCGTTGTCCAAAAACCAAACATCATTTGAACTTTCTATGGTGACATTACAAGTAAAAGACATAGGTTTTTTATCATCCTCTGACTCTGTCATGTGTGCGGACTGATTTCCAACATCTTCTTGCTTCTTCCAACACTCGTTAGGATAGTGTCCAAATTTATTACAATAATAACATTGTACCTTAGATTTATCATACCTTTTCCTTGCTGCCAAGATCTGTTGCTAATCCCCCTTAAACTAGGAGGATTCTGCTGAGTTTTCTCCTCATGTTCTGAAACATTTTTGCTCTCTCTTTGACCAGTGAATTGACCTCCTCTTCCTCCACTACTGTACCTTCCTCTGCCTCTTCCCCTAGTAACATGCAACTGATATTTGAAGGCATTTTCTAATGGATTATCATATCTAGACATCATGGATTCATGAGAAATTAGAGAACCAATTGATCCATCAATATGCATAAGAATAATATCTTTAAATTCTTCTATGGGAACAACTACAGATTCAAGCTTCTTTGGAAAAGATCTAAGAACTTTCTCAATTACTCTCTAATCTGAGAGGTCTTCACCATACTTCCTTAGTTGATTCACAAAATTCATGAATTGAGTCATGAAACTATCAACTGACTCACTGTCCTTCATCTTCAGATTTTCAAAGTCCCTTCTCAAATTATGAACCTTGACAATCTTCACCTTGGATACACCTTGATAACTAGTTTCAAGAGTGTTCCAAGATTTCTTTGAAGAAACTGAACTTGACACCTTCATAAATATGGTTTCAGTTAGGCCTTGTTGAATAAGAATGAGGGATTTGTTTTCTTTCTTTCTATTCTCCTTTAACAAAATCCGTTCAACATTTGTCAGATCCATTTCTGTTGCTTGATCAATGGGCTCTGGATAACCAATAGTAACAAACTCCGAAAGATCTTGAGAACGAAGAATTGTGCTCATTCTGATAACCCAAGAATCATAACTTATTTCCTTCAAAATATGATTCTGTGGCTGAGCCAATTTACTATTTGTATCCATTTCAAATCACTATATTTAGTTACAATGAGGAACTATAAATATTACTAGCTCTGATACCACAATGAAGATGTAGGGGAGTGCTTCACAAAACAATGAACAAATATTGCACGGGTTTCAACACTGTGTAACAACACATGTAAGCTATAGCCAGGTGTTTCAACAACGTGTTTCAACAGCGTGTTTCAACAGCGTGTTTCAACAACGTGTTTCAACAACATGTTTCAACATCGTGTTTTAGCACTGTGTTTCAACAGTGCCTATAAGCTACATGAAGGTGTTTCAACAACGTTTTTCGACACATGTTTCAACAAATAAAAAAAAGGATATTTCAACAAAAAAAACTTAAGTGAATCACTCCAACATCATATACAAATATTGATACTCTACAACAACATTTTAGAGAGTAAAAATGACTTTACAACAAAAAACAGAGTTATAACGAAAACAAGGGAATTATAACAACAGACTAAAAACTCATATTCCAACAGTAAAATAACTTCAGTGAATCATTCCTTGCAACAACAAATCCACCCAGTACTTATGTACTAAAAACTCAATAGCATTCTACACCAAAACATTGCACAACATAAGGATTTAAATGAAGTTTTCAAACAGTAAAGATAGTATGAATGCTACAAAAAAATAAATTACTCTGCAACAAATATGAACAACATACTTCATTTTTCTCATACAATTCCCTTAAACTTCAAGTCTTCTAACCTCTAATTTTGTTTCTTAATTAATCTAAAGTAGGATTTTTCTCATACAATTCCCTTAAACTTCTAGTCTTCTAACCTCTAATTACATATTTGATTAATTACTTACCTCTGATCATGTTTGTTGTCCACCATGACCTGATGGCTCACCACGCTCATATGTTTTGGGTGTTCTTAGTTGTGATGGGCTGAATCCCGGTGATTGTCTTACATGATTTCTTGTTGCAGGTGTATGTGACTATGAGTCCATTGTCCACCCTATACGTCTTGCTCATCTCCATCATCATCTTCATGATATATTTCAGCTCCCCCTAAAACAATTTTTCCAATGCTACCATCCCACACTTCTTCTTCCTTGAACTCAACATCTTTGTTGATAACATACTTCTTGGTGATCGGATTATAGAGTTTATATTCCTTATAATACTCACTGTATCCAACAAATACACATTTATCACTTCTTTCATCCAACTTTCTCCTCATTTGTTGAGGTACATGTGCATAAGCTACACACCCAAAAATCCTCAAATGAGATACGTTGTTATTCTTACCACTCCAAGATTCATGGGGAACTTCATTCTTTACACTCCTAGTTGGACTTTTTTTAATAATATATACTGAACAAACAACTGCACTGACCCAGTATTCATTTGAAAGATGCTTCTCCTTCAACATAATTCGAACCATATTGTTAAGGGTTCGATTCTTCCTTTCATCTACTCCATTCTTCTATGGAGTATAACGAGTAGTAAATTGTCTCTTAATTCCATGATACTAACAAAGATCCATGAATTAAGTTAGCATATACTCACCTCCTCTATCTAATCTCAATACTTTAATATATTTTCCACTCTCCTTTTCAACCATAACTTTAAACCTCTTAAATATATCAAAAGATTTAGACTTCTACTTCAACAAATAAACCCAATTTTTTCAACTGAAATCATCAATAAACGTCATAAAATAGACATTACCATTCAATGAAGATTTTTTCATTGGTCCACATAAGTCTGTGTGAAAATTTTCTAATGGATCTTTATCCCTGTATGAAACTCCATAAATAAATTTACCCCTCTGATGCTTTGAAAGTATGCAACTCTCACACGAGTTGGTTGGTTGTTGAATATTGGGCAACCCCTTCACCATTTTCTTCTTCTTCAATGAATCTATACCACCAAAATGTAAATGGCCATATCTCAAATCCCATAACCATGACTCATCCAAACCTTTATCTTTATAATCATTCAAAGATTCAGTCAAATCATTTCTCATAATAAGTGGAAACATTCTATTCTTTTTCATCTCTACTCTGGAAATCAACTTCTTACTTGGATACTTATCTTAAATTGTACATACCTTGTTCTTGAAGAACACTGTACTTTTTCTCTATCAGTTGTCCAACACTTAAAAACTTGCATTTTGTACCGAGTACATAATAAAAATCATATACTTTTCTTCTTTCATCATTCTTAGCATAAACAAGAATCACATCTTTACCATTAAATCTTACCTTACAGTCATTACCCAACTTTAATTCATATTGAATATTGGTATCTAAACTGAAAAACAAGTTTTTATTTCTAGTCATGTGATTGCTACATCCGTTGTCCAAAAACCAAACATCATTTGAACTTTCCAGGGTGACATTACAAGTAAAAGACACAGGTTTCTGATCATCCTCTCACTCTGTCATGTGTGCGGACTGATTTCCAACATTTGCTTGCTTCTTCCAACGCTTGTTAGGATAATGTCCAAATTTATTACAATAATAACATTATACCTTCGATTTATCATACCTCTGATTTCCTTGCTTCCAATATCTGCTGCTAATCCCCCTTAAACTAGGAGGATTCTGTTGAGTTTTCTCCTCATGTTCTGAAACATTTTTGTTGTCTCTTTGACTAACGAATCGACCTCCTCTTCCTCCACTACTAGACCTTCCTCTACCTCTTCCTCTAGTAACATGCACCTGATATTTGAAGGCATTCTCTAATGGATTATAATATCTAGACATCATGGATTCATGAGAAATTAGAGAACCAGTTAATCCATCAATATGCATAAGAATAATATCTTTAAATTCTTCTATGGAAACAACTACAGATTCAAACTTCTTTGGAAAAGATCTAAGAACTTTCTCAATTACTCTCTAATCTGAGAGGTCTTCACCATACTTCCTTAGCTGATTCACAACATTCATGAATTGAGTTATGAAACTATCAATTGACTCAATGTCCTTCATCTTCAGATTTTCAAAGTCCCTTCTCAAATTTTGAACCTTCAAAGTCTTCACCTTGGATACACCTTGATAGCTAGTTTTGTAACAGCCTCCTCGTTACGACAACAACTCTTTACCAGGTGAAATTTTTTTCTTTTTTTCTTTTTTTGTTTAAGGTGTGTGTGTGCGTGTAAAAAAAGGAACAGACACACTTGACTCTACGTCGCCACCCGACGACTAACAAGACGCAACCACAATGATCACAACAAGAAGACAAAGGCGCACAACAAGTAGCTGCAAGCAATAAATGACCAAAGACACAAGGCGCACAACAAGTAACTGCAAACATTAAACGACATACTGGGTTAGGTATCATACGAACACAAAAGGAAGAATCCATGGTAGTAGATTTTACTATTTCTTCACAGGAAAGCAGGGCGTTTAAACTTAGTTCTCTGCTCCGGAGAGAGAGAAGGTCAGATAGGCTCCTGGCTGACTGCTCATGCAGAAACTAGTAATCTCCGTCAGGTGTGTCGCAAGAGTGGAAACCCTGCCTTTAAAGGGCCCAAGACTCTTGATACAGCACTGGATTCTTTACACAGAAATAATCACACACCCAAACTTACATATTAAGGCTACATGGATGTATCTACATCCCACCCGACAAAATTGACCAAGCAATAAAATGATTACGACCTCGTACAACACAAATTATATGAACAACACGTCCTCTAGGAAGGCACAAGTAAGAAGGACTACATCATTGACCATCCAAGATTAAGACTTAATGACATAATCACATACCAACTACTTCATTTAAAATTCATTAATCGACGAGTTATCCAACCTTAAATAATGTAAATTTAAGCAATTGCAATCCCCCGATTACAAAATCTTAATGACTTCAAGTGCTTAGTGTAGGACCTTATATTTATCTGCTATCAAGATGATAATTAGTTTCATCATCCCTGCCATAAAATATCAACCATTTTTCACTTTACATTGCAAGGACTAATACCATGACCATCACATTACATCTGATAATTTATTTATATCAACTACATTAACCTTACCATAAATGATAACAACATTAACCTTAACCATTCSATAACCATTAGGATTAATATTAAAYGATTCATTACCTAATCATTACCATTAATCAATACATAATCATTACCATAATCATGACATAATCATTACCATAATCATTACATAATCCTTACATAATCATTACCATTAATCATTTTACCTTCCATTATATTATTTCAACAATTAGTTTAACATTTCTACCTTTTAAAACCATGATTATTTAACAATTAATACCATTAACACCATCTTACTTTCACTATTATCACTTTAACAATTATTACATAATACATCAACATTACCTTAACCATTATTGCCTTATAAAATCATAATTTATTAACAATAATTACCGTAAAACCATATTACTTTAACGATTCTATTTTAACAATTATTGCATAATTACTTCACATTACTTCCACAATTATTGCCTTACAACACCATAATTACTAACCATTATTACCATTAAAACAAATAAAAACAGGGCAGTTGTAATAAAACCACTTACTTTCAGTAGAATAAATCAATGTCAATATTCCATGAAAGGAAAAGCAAAATTATTCTGAAACAATAACATAAACTAGACAGTTGTAATGAAATATGTAATACCTTATGTATGTTAGAAGACAGTTGTAGTAAAAGGAGAACTATTCCAATAAAAACAACATAAACCAACTAGCCTTATTTTTTTTGGGCGCTGCCTATCAGTCTTAAAAATAAAAGAATATATATATAT
>ML796881.1:38451-70425 GCA_009831015.1 Picea engelmannii
AATCATGTGCTATTGTTTTAACTATCCTCTATCCAGCGCTACCAAATCTGCGCTAATCATTAGAAATAAGTATGTAATAATAAAAACTACCAACTTAGAATACAACTGGATATGTGACGTTCTGACAACTCTCTTTACCAGCTGTCGTTAACTAATAAAATGGCGAAATTTTAATTTAGATACTGAGTGGTTTCTATGAGATGAAATGACAGCTGAGTGGTGAGATTTAAAATGAAACAAGATCAACAATTAAATTTGAAACTTGAATGTAGGATCAAGTTGACCTCTAGACCAATGACAATTTATCTAGGACAGATTGTTGAAGAAGGGAAAATTGAACCCCTGGAGATCCCTGCAGTATACTCACGAATTGAAGAACAATAGTTTAATAGCAAGGGTGAGATGATAATCGGTAAGACCTGGATCGTTTCAGTGGTCCTTTGGATCTAATTTAATAGTGGCAGAGGTAACAGACAGATCCAAAAATAGAACCCTACTGTCAACACGCAATTTCGGATTCGCCCTTTTGAAGTGTCGATTTAAACTGATGCCTATATTCTCTGTAACTAATCGTGTAATTTAAGCATTCGCTGTAAAATTAGTCCAGGAAATTGGTTCAACAAATGACGAAGTATGGAGCTGATAATGATTTATTTTTAATACCAGACCACCGATGGTTGAAAATTTGTCACGAGATACAACAAACACAGTGCAGACAATGATCTAACATGGAACCCCACGGATTTGGCCTTAATAACAGAGATGCGACCAGGGGCAATGATCTTGAAATATGAGATAGAAACAACCCTGGAACTAAATAAGATCCACCACTAAAAAGAAAATTTAAGATTTGGATAGGAAAACCTTGCAAGTTTAGATTGTTCGAGGGAGAGGAATATGGGCAATTTTTCAAGTGGATCCAACCTGTGGAATAGCTGGAAAAAAAAACCAGTTCGAAATTTACTTTACCTAAACAAGCCAAACTGTACCAGTTCGTAATTTATCTATTTAATGACTGGACAATATCAGTTCGAAATTCCTTATCTAAAAATGCTAAAACTGTGCTAGTTCGGAAATTTATCTAATCATGGACATAGGTGAAGGAAACGAGTTGATTTCAAGAAGAAAGGCGAAGTGCACTGCTGGCAGGTGCGATTTGGTAAATTTTATTACAGTTGCAAATCGTCCACCTAAGTTCTAAACGTAATGCAGTCCAGGGGGCAGATTCGATCAATTCAGGCAGGTAAATTTTACATAAAAAGCATGGCAGTGAGAGTTAGGCAAGGTTGCCATGCATAAACTATGTTACCTAAATCCTAACTGAAGGGTTCATTACAGCCATTACAGAACACACAATTTAAGCAAAAATGCATTTTAGACTTGCATCTCCACTCAAAATTCAACAGTATAGTTAACATTTTTACACAATACCATTATAATTGCCGAAATGATTAATTATTCATTCTACTCTACCAATAACAAAAAGACATATCGTTGCCTTAACGCCTGCCTCGACTGATGTCCGCACGCGCTCCTTGCCGTTCCCGCTCGCCGACCGTCGCGACTAGACCGGTACCTCCCAACCAATCGCTAGAGGTACTCTGCTTCCCCCTTAGCCCCCCGAGCCGCAAAGGGGCCACACACTATCCAGATGGTAGATCTAGCTTCCCAGCTCGCCTCGCAAGGCTGAGCTACCACTCCTATCCGAGATGGAAAATCCAACTCCTCACAAGCAATCAGTCAAGTCACAAATCTGACAGTGTAACATTATGCTCACAACCGATCCCTTTCTTCCTCATCTCCCTTTTCTTTTATAGAGTTTTGAGACCCACCAACTTTCCTAATTCACATTTTAAATTAAGTTTCAATAAAAGATTCTAAATATTCTCCATCGCACAAGTGTCGTCCATCCCCCTCTTTTCTCCAATAAATATTTTCTTTAAATTTATTAATTGTCTCAAATCCCTCACCCACGTAGAGTCGCTCCTAAATTTCCTCCTAGGTGTTCCTATATTCCCTTACATGTTTTAAATACTTTCCTAAAATGAAGTTGTTAAATTCAGGTCATTTTAGAAAGTTCTTAATTGCAGATTCCTTACTATGTTGACTTTTCTTTTTACCCTATGTCCCCTTCTTTCATTTATTATTTTTCATTTATTACTTAGTTTCCCTATTTTTATTATTCTCTTCTTTTTTAAAACAAAAAAGGTAAATGCGTTAATTAATCTTTTCATTTTATTCTTAAATTCATAACTTTTTATACTCCCACACGTTAAATAATTTTATTTCTTCTTTACAAATTAAAACCACGGATTTTAATTAAATTATCCCTCTCTTCACCTTACCCCCCTAAATTTAAGAAGACTAAAACCATTACTTAAGTGGGTTTTAGTTTTATTTTTATTTTTATATGGTCTTTTTCTTAAGGTTAATCGAAATTTTATCTTAGAGAAGTTTTTAGACTTAGGTTTAGATTTTTGAACTGGGTGACAATTGTTTAGGGGAGTCGTTTTAAGAATTTCTTAAGGCGTTAATGTCTTAGGGCCATCTAGGTTGGTTTCTTCCTCAACATTAATGCGACGTGCCCTTCAGGACGCACCACATGTTCCAAGGGTGCCACTCACCTTGGTTGTTTCTTTTGCTCGACGTCCCCTTCAGGATGCACCACATGCTCCAAGGGTGCCACTTGCTTCTTGTGTTTCCTTTGTGCGACGTGCCCTTCAGGATGCACCACGTACTCCAAGGGTGCCACTCGCCAGCTTGACTGATTGGCAGACATCTATAACCCCTAGAGTCAACACTCCGTCAAGTGAACTTGTGGGAGACTAAGGGCTCTAAGGAATAAGGCCCCTGCCTTATTGCGCGCCCCTTAGAATCATCGTGAGTGATTTTCGTAGTTTTCCCTCACGACATCGTGGATCCTCTCGAACTAGGTAATCATTAACCTACAGTTCGAGCCACGACGAGAGTGCTAGTAGGCTGTGGCAGGGCTGTTGTCCACACCTCTCCCTCAACTTCTCTGGGAATTGTGTGTGGCCCCTTTACTCCATATGTGAGTCTAGTCGACAAGCTATCGTCAGCCTGCATCATCAACAATTGTGTTAGAACATGTCCAAATCATATCATCAAATCAATGAAATATCACAATAAATAAATCAACCCAAATAGCACACTCCGTGACTCAATCCAGAGTCCAAGGGGTTCCACCGATGCCTCTGCATCCTCAAGGTCCAAAACCCTGCACACTCAATAAAATTGAGTCAAAAACACCTGTCTACGTCAAAGCAGTCAAACATCATGTCGTCTATCATACTGCATCATAATCAAGGATAAAAATTTTAACATCATAAAAGTCCAGATCACTTGCGAGCAAGTGTCCTCAAAGAATAAGTTTTCTCAGTGCGCCAGAGCGGGATGTTACAAGTTTCAAGAGTGTTCCAAGATTTCTTTGAAGAAATTGAACTTGCCACCTTCAAAGATATGGTTTCAGTTAGGCCTTGTTGAATAAGAATGAAGGATTTTTTTTCTTTCTTTCTGTTCTCCTTTAACAAAATCCGTTCAGCATTTGTCAGAGCCATTTCTGTTGCTTGGCCAACAGGCTTTGTATAACCAACAGTAACAAACTCCCAAATATATTGAGAACGAAGAATTGTTCTCATTCTGATAACCCGAGAATCATAATTTATTTCCTTCAAAACATGAATTTGTGGCTGAGACAATTTATTGTTTGTATCCATTTCAAATCACTATGTTTAGTTACAATGAGGAACTAGAAATATTACTAGCTTTGATACCACATTGAAGATGCAAGGGAGTGCTTCACAAAACAATGAACAAATATTGCACGAGTTTCAACACTGTGTAACAACACCTGTAAGATATAGCCAGGTGTTTCAACAACGTGTTTCAACAACATGTTTTAGCATTGTATTTCAGCAGCACCTATAAGCTACATGAAGGTGTTTCAGCAATGTTTTTTGACACATGTTTCAACAAATAAAAAAAAGGATATTTCAAGAAAGAAAACTTAAGTGAATCACTCCAACATCATATACAAGGATAGTGTGCTTCATGATGGGATGGGTGTATTTCGGGTGCTGTGATAAGAAAATTAAGTTAGAGTTTTATGTATATTATTTAATATGTTCTTCGTGTTGAATTTGGTTTCATAACTTTGAAGATAACTATAATATCTCCTTTGTAGTTTTTTGTTTTTAACTATTGTGTTGTTTTTTACTATAATTCATGTTTTTAGTATTTAATTTGATTGGATTATACAACATTAAGTAAATTGTGTCATCTAAGTTATTACTTCATGTATTTCTATAAATAACATGTTGTTTAAGATATGACAACCTTGGAATAAAATGAATATGAATAAGATATTGATATATGTGTAATGTTCCTTTTCAATAGGTTTCTATAGTTAATAATAAGGATTTCTTAGTGGTTAAATATTTGATTGGGAAAGGTTTTTTTTGTTTACATTTTGTGTTTTCAAGTTGAAGTCACTTTAAGACTCAACATCAACAAATCTCTCATCTATAAATAAAGGAAGGAGAGATAAATGTGTAAACCATATCACTCTTTTGGTAAATCATGAATATAATATTGAGTTCAAGGAAGGAAGATCACCAAGAAAATGTACCAAATACACATTAATGAGAGAGGTGATATTTTTTTTCTACAATGGGATTATTTTTGATACTTAAGCTACCCCATTACAAATCTATATGCACCTTAAGTGATTGTAATCCAAGATGGATATACATAATCACTATCATGCATTTATCATTCCTTGCAACAATAAATTCACCCAATACTTATGTATTAAAAACTCAATAGCATTCTACACCCATTACTTATGTACTAAAAACTCAATATCATAAAAACTCAATAGCATTAATGGTCCTTCACCTTTTATATATCACACTCTAACTTTAAAGACTGAAATCGTTGTACCAATTTTCGTTTGAATGTTTATGCGAACATTTTATACAAAATTAGTGAACGTCGTGAGACTGTTAAAAATTGACTCGCATACCGATTGCCAAGAAGACGATGTAATCGGACGAGAAGTTCCTCTTCCTCGGGGGAAATATTTCCTCGCTTAATATCCGGACGAAGATAGTTCAACCAACGCAATCTGCAACTTTTCCCACATCGTTTGAGACCTGCAAAAACAAATTTCTTTGACAAGCACTATGCGCCTGGCGCATGATCCTCAGGTGCATCGTAAGTAACGCATCACATTGTTTGAACCGTTAATCCCCGCGCATCTATGACTGGTATTGTCTCCCTCCCTCCTGGGATCGACAACCAGTACACCTGAATTGAGTACAAGCCATTGAGTACGAGCCAGCATCGATTCTTGGATCTAATCTTGGCATTTAGTGAAAATTTCTTCGAAAAACTCGAGTGATGTTCGATGTATGATATTTTTAGTAAATCAAACCATGTATACTACTGCGCCTCTAAGGCCTAAGAGATCCTATTTTTGTGCAGATTAGTCTGGCAATACGCATTAGTCTGGCCTGCCTACTTAGGTGATAAAGAGCGAAGGACGAGACTAATTCTGCCAACAATGTTTGTCTAAAAGTTCATAAAACTTGGTTGTTAATGATTTGCTGTCAGTATTCTAATTATTGAAAGCAAAAGATCTTGAGACAAGGATAGATGTGGTTGTTATTGAAAGCAAAAGATCTTGGTTGTTATTGAAAGCAAAAGATCTTGGTTGTTAATGATTTGCTGTCAGTATTCTAATTATTGCTAATAATTTATTTTATAAACCCTGCTAAAACCCTTATTAGATGTGGTTCTCAAATTTCAAGGTGTTAAACATGCATCAAAATGCATAAGGATGCGTATAGAGGTGTAGTTGCAAAAGATTAGAGAGCATGTATATGTGATTTTCTATGTGATAAGATATTTACATATATTTTATTGAAATTTTTGAACTTAATGTGCTTCATGCATTAAGAGGGTCACTATTAGAAATGGAGATGCGATTTATCGACATGTTATGTTTTGATTTTTGTTGATAGGTGGTAGGATAAGTTGAGATATAGAGATGTTATTTATTAACATGTTGTGGTTTGATTTTTGTTGATAGGTGTTAGGATAAGTTGGGATATAGAATGTTACTTCTATAGGACACTGTGCTTCATGATGGGATGGGTGTATTTTGGGTGCTGTGATAAGAAAATTAAGTTAGAGTTTTATGTATATTATTTAATATGTTCTTAGCGTTGAATTTGGTTTTATAACTTTGAAGATAACTATATCATCTCTTTTCTAGTTTTTTTTTTTTTAATTATTGTGTTGTTTTTTTTATTATAATTCATGTTTTTAGTATTTAATTTGATTGGATTATACAACATTAAGTAAATTGTGTAATCTAAGTTATTACTTCATGTATTTTTATATATAACATGTTGTTTAAGATATCACAACCTTGGAATAAAATGAATATGAATAAGATATTGATATATGTGTAATGTTCCTTTTCAATAGGTTTCTATAGTTAATAATAATGATTTCTTAGTGGTTAAATATTTGATTGGGAAAGGTTTTTTTTGTTTACATTTTGTGTTTTCAAGTTGAAGTCACTTTAAGACCCACCATCAACAAATCTCTCATCTATAAATAAAGGAAGGAGAGATAGATGTGTAAACCATATCACTCTTTTGGTAAATCATGAATATAATATTGAGTTCAAGGGAGGAAGATCACGAAGAAAATGTATCAAATACAGATTAATGAGAGAGGTGATATTCTTTTTTCTACAATGGGATTCTTTTTGGTACTTAAGCTAACCCATTACAAATCTATATGCACCTTAAGTGATTGTAATCCAAGATGGATATACATAATCACTATCATGCATTTATCATTCCTTGCAACAACTTCATTGAATCATTCCTTGCAACAATAMATTCACCCAGTACTTATGTACTAAAAACTCAATAGCATTCTACAACAAAACAYTGCACAACATAAGGATTTAAATGAATTTTTCAAACARTAAAGAGAGTATGCATGCTACAACAAAATAAATTACTGTGCAACAAATCTGAACATCATCATGAGTTCACAAACTCACATACAAACATAAACAAAGTACAAAATCCCCTCATAACACTCTCAAAAWWYTTTGTCAATTTCTATTTATTCTCTATCTCTCTTTCTCTCTCTATGCATTCTAGAATATGAATTACATGGATGTATATATACAAAAACTAGTTGGTTAAATTGCCCCTTTGTTATACCTAAGTCAAATTTGGATTTTCCAAAACATTAATAGCTCATTGCCCCTTGAAATTTGATCAGCCAGAAATGAAACGGTGTGGCAGTGATGATCAATGAATAAGGCGGTTGAGGTTCTGATAATAAATTTCTAAGCGGTGGTATCTCTTCAAAATTTGATCGGTTGAGATAAGTCGACTTTTTGGCGGTGGAATGATTAATTTCTAACATTCTCCCCCTTAATCATTTCACCCAAAAACAAAACTATGTAGTATTACAATTCACAAACCCCAATGTTCTTTTTGTGAATTTCAAATAATTCCTTGGCTAAGGACATTGAAAAGATGTATGCAAACTGATCTTCATATTTGCAAAACTCTACAGAACTTTCATCATTGTTTATCATCTCTCAAATAAAATGATATTTTGTATCAATATGCTTAGTTTTCTTGTGGAAAACATGATTATGTAAAAGTGAAATGGTTGATTTATTGTCACAAACAATCTGAGTTGGTTCTTTCTAGTCATGCAAAAACTTAGCCACAATCCTTCTCATCCACACAGTCTGACATGGAGTTGTTATTGCTTCAACATACTCATCCTCAACAGATGATAAAGTCACAATGTGATGCTTCTTTGAAGCCCAAGCTACAACTCATGATCCAAAGATGAAAGCATATCCTAATGTGCTCTTTTTGTCATGTACACTAACTACATAATCATTATCAGTATATCCAATTAACTTAAAATCTGAATTTGATGTGTACAAAACACCATAATTGGTTGTTCCAACAACATATATCAAGATTATTTTTCCTTCTTGCCAATGGGTTCTCTTCGGAATCTCCATAAATATAGAAATCAAACTTACAACAAAAATAATATCAGGTCTTGTTTCTGTCAAATACATAAGAATTCCAACAAGTCGTTTATACAGAGTCGGATAAACACATGACCCCTCATTATTCTTGTTGAGTTTTGTTCCAGTTGCAATTGTTGTTACAGTTGGTTTACAATTCACCATCCTAAACCTTTTCAATATGTCCTTTGCATACTTATTTTGACAAATAAAAATACCATTTTTATATTGATTTACTTCAATGCCTAGAAAATACTTCATCATTCCTACACCAGTCATTTCAAACTCAGTTTTCATGGCTATCTTAAACTCATCTATTGAAAGATTTCCGGCGAAAATCAAATCATCAACATATAAGAATACAATCAAGAGTTTACCTTTGTATACAAAGTTCGCTCACTTAGAATCCTGCTGAATCCTTAACTATTCAAGTATTCATCAATTCTCTTGTACCATACTCTGGGTGTTTGTTTCAATCCATACAACTCTTTATTTAACCTGTATAACTTATCTTCTCATCCATCAATATCATCTCCTGGAGGTTGTTTCACATAAACCTCTTCTTCCATAAAACCATTTAAAAATGAGGATTTCACATCCATATGGTACATTCACCATTTATTGTAAGTGTAATGGCTAACACCATTCTTACTGTATAAATCTTGGCTACATGTGCAAAAATTTCATTATAATCAATATTGGCTTGTTGATTGAACCCCTGAGATACAAGCCTTGTCTTGTGCTTCTCAACTTCACCTTCAACATTTAACTAGTTAGTCTTGTAAATCCATTTAACACCAATACAATTTTTATCTTCATGAAATTCTACAAGTTCCCAAGTATTATTCCTTTTTGTGGCATCAATTTCCTCATTCATAGATTCTACCCAAACTTCTTTCTTAACAACATCATCAAAATTTACAGGATCATATGCAATTAATGAAAAATTTGAAACTTGATCTACTTCACCATTTTTCTCATACAATTCTCTTAAACTTCTAGTCTTCTTACCTCTAATTTTGTTTCTTAATTAATCTAAAGTAGGATTTGATTAATTACTTATCTCTGATCTTATTTGTTGTCCACTATGACCTGATGGCTCACAACGCTCATATGTTCTGGGTATTCTTAGTTGTGATGGGTTGAATCCTGGTGATTATCTTACCTGAGTTCTTGTTTCAGGTGTATGTGACTGTTGAGTCCATTGTCCACCCTATATGGCCAGCTCATCTCCATCATCATCTTCATGATATATTTCAGCTCCCCTTGAAACTATTTTTTCAATGCTACCATCCCACACTTCTTCTTCCTTAAACTCAACATCTTTGTTGATAACATACTTCTTGGTGACGGGATTATAGAGTCTATATTCCTTAGAATCCTCACTGTATCCAACAAATACACATTTCTCACTTCTTTTATCCAACTTTCTCCTCATTTGTTGAGGTACATCTGCATAATCTACACACCCGGAAATCCTCAAATGAGATATGTTGTTATTCTTACCACTCCAAGATTCATGGGGAACTTCGTTCTTTACACTCCTAGTTGGAATTTTGTTCATAATATATACTGAACAAACAACTGCATCGACCCAATATTCATTTGGAAGATGCTTCTCCTTCAACATAATTCGAACCATATTCATAATGGTTTGATTCTTCCTTTCATCTACTCCATTATGATGTGGATTATAATGAGTAGTAAATTGTCTCTTAATTCCATGATACTGACAAAACTCCATAAAATAAGTTAGCATATACTCACCTCCTCTTTCTTATCTCAATACTTTAATATATTTTCCACTCTCCTTTTCAACAATAACTTTAAACCTCTTAAATATATCAAAAGATTTAGACTTCTATTTTAGCAAATAAACCCAATTTTTTCGACTGAAATCATCAATAAACATCATAAAATAGACATTACCATTCAATGAAGATGTTTTCATTGGTCCACATAAGTCTGTGTAAAATATTTCCAATGGATCTTTATCCCTATACGAAACTCCATAAATAAATGTATCCCTCTGATGCTTTTCAAGTATGCAACTCTCACACAAGTTGGTTGGTTGTTGAATATTGGGAAACCCCTTCACTGTTTGCTTCCTCTTCAGTGAATCTATAGCACCAAAATGTAAATGGCCATATCTCAAATCCCATAACCATGACTCATCCAAACCTTTAGCTTTATAATCATTCAAAGATTCAGTCAAATCATTTCTCATAATAAGTGGAAAGATTTTATTCTTTGTCGTCTCTACTCTGGAAATCAACTTCTTATTTGGATACTTATAAAAAATTGTACATACCTTGTTCTTGAAGAACACTGTACTTTTTCTCTATCAGTTGCACAACACTTAACAAATTGCATTTTGTACCAAGTACATAATAAAAATCATATACTTTTCTTCTTTCATCATTCTTAGCATAAACAAGAATCACATCTTTACCATTAACTCTTACCTTACAATCATTACCCAACTTTAATTCATACTGAATATTGGTATCTAAACTGAAAAAAAAAAAAAATTATTTCGAGTCATGTGATTGCTACATTCGTTGTCCAAAAAACAAACATCATTTGAACCTTCCATGGTGACATTACAAGTAAAAGACATAGGTTTTTGATCATCCTCTCACTCTGTCATGTGTGCAGACTAATTTCCAACATCTGCTTGCTTCTTCCAACACTTGTTAGGATAATGTCAAAATTTATTACAATAATAACATTGTACCTTAGATTTATCATGCCTCTGATTTCCTTGTTGCCAAGATCTGTTGGTAATCCCCCTTAAACTAGGAGGATTCTGTTGAGTTTTCTCTTCATGTTCTAAAAACATTTTTTCCGTCTCTTTGACCAGCGAATTAACCTCCTCTTCCTCCACTACTATACCTTCCTCTGCCTCTTCCTCTAGTAACATGTAGCTGATATTTGAAGGCATTCTCTAATGGATTATCATATCTATACATCATGGATTCATGAGCAATTAGAGAACCAGTTAATCCATTAATATGCATAAGAATAATATCTTTAAATTCTTTTACATGAACAACTACATATTCAAACTTCTTTGTAAAATATTTGAGAAATTTCTCAATTACTCTCTAATATGAGAGGTCTTCACCATACTTCCTTAGCTGATTCACAACATTCATGAATTGAGTCATGAAACTATCAACTGACTCATTGTCCTTCATCTTCAGATTTTTAAAGCCCCTTCTCAAATTCTGAACCTTGACAGTCTTCACCTTGGATACACCTTGATAGCTAGTTTCAAGAGTGTTCCAAGCTTTCTTTGAACAAACTAAACTTGACACCTTTAGAAATATGGTTTTAGTTAGGTCTTGTTGAATAAGACTGAGGGATTTGTTTTCTTTCTTTCTATTCTCCTTTAACAAAATCTGTTCAACATTTGTCAGAGCCATTTATGTTGCTTGGTCAGCAAGCTCTGGATAACCAACAGTAAGAAACGCCCAAAGATCTTGAGAATGAAGAATTGTTCTCATTCTGATAACCCAAGAATCATAATTTATTTCCTTCAAAACATGAATCTATGGCTGAGCCAATTTACTGTTTGTATCTATTTCAAATCACTATATTCAGTTACAATGAGGAACTAGAAATATTACTAGCTCTCATACCACAATGAAGATGCAGGGGAGTGCTTCACAAAAAAATTAACAACTATTACATGAGTTTCAACACTATGTAACAACACATGTAAGCTATAGTCAGGTGTTTCATCAGCGTGTTTCAACAACATGTTTTAGCACTGTGTTTCAATTGTGCCTATAAGCTACATGAAGGTGTTTCGACAACGTTTTTCGACACATGTTTCAACAAACAAACAAAAAGGATATTTCAACAAAAAAACTTAAGTGAATCACTCTAGCATCATATACAAAGATTGATACACTACAACAACCTTTTAGAGAGTAAAATGACTTTACAACAAAAAACAGAGTTATAACAAAAACAAGGGAATTATAACAACAGAATAAAAACTCATATTCCAGAAGTAAAATAACTTCAGTGAATCATTCCTTGCAACAATAAATTCACTCAATACTTATGTCCTAAAAACTCAATAACATTCTACACCAACATTGCATAACATAAGGATTTAAATGAAGTTTTCAAACAATAAAGATAGTATGCATGCTACAACAAAATAAATTACTCTGCAACAAATCTGAACATCATCATGAGTTTACAAACTGAGATACAAACATAAACAAAGTATAAAATCTCACGATAACACTCTCAAAAAACTCTGTCAATTTATATCTATTCTCTATCTCTCTTTCTCTTTGTGTGCATTCTAAAATATGAATTACATAGATGTATATATACAAATAATTAGTTGGTTAACTTGCCCCTTCCCTATACTTAAGTATAATTTGTCTTTTCCAAAACATTAATAGCTCATTGCCCCTTTAAATTCGATCAGCTAGAAATGAAATGGTGTGGTGGTGATGATCAATGAATAATATAGTTAAGGTGGTGATAATAAATTTCTGAGCAATGGTACCTCTTCAAAATATCGGTTGAGATAAGTCGTCTTTTTGGTGGTGGATTGATTAATTTCTAACAAAAAGCCTCTAGTAATGTCAAGAATCTGCCTATGGGCATTTAGAAACTATAAATTAATCAGTCTACAAACTTTAAACTATTTTAATCTTGAAAAAGTAATTCTACTAACTGTATATTTAGCAAACTTACAGGTTTTGAGTTTGGAATAATGGATGGTGAACTCTGATGTATTTTCTCATTAAAGTTCTTAAGATTTCAGCATTGTCTTTGTTGAACAACCACCTTCAACCACATCTTTTGAACTAGATTTTTTGACTACAAAATAATAAAAGAATAGACAAACAAACAATTATGATTTATTATAAAGTTTTACATAGAATGATCTGGGTATTTGTTATAAGATTCATACTTGCTCAAGTTGCTACATTGTACATGTACATATCTTTAAACAGTTTGAATAAGTCATCGTATAAAAAATCCAATTTACTAGAATCATCTATTGTATACCTATTTGTGGGTGTAGCATAGAATTCACGGATGTTAGAAATTCCAACTCTACACAAGATTTGCTTCAACGAGTTTTGGGTTTATAAATATGAACTCTACACACTCTTAGCTTTAATTCGAAATATGCACATGATATATTATATTTGCAAAAGAAAATGAAAAAAAAAATGGGTTGTTTCAAAAAATATTTCTTATCTTTAATTCGAAATTTGCACATGATATATTATATTTGCAACAGAAAATGAAAAAATAAATTGGATTGTTTCAAAAAATATTTATGTCTAAGGAGTATCTTGAATCTCTCCTCTAAGGAGTATGAGGAGTATCTTGAATCTCTCCTCTAAGGAGTATGAGGAGTATCTTGAATCTCTTCTCTGAGGAGTATCTTGAATCTCTTGGCTATTCAAGAATTGTTTAGGCTTCAGAGTAACAAAGAAGAAAAATACCACTAATTAAAGCTACAATGAAACTCATTTCAATGAACTGTTGAGCAACAATGACAAAACATAAGTAAAACTTTATTTCAACAAAACATGGGGAAGCCAGGATGTTTCCATCATAGAATCCCTACGAACAAGATGAAGATTGTGGTAATATGTAAATCCATACCCAATCTGTAGAAAAGATTACCACTAACCAAAGATGAAGGAATCCATAGTGACCGAAGGTAAAATAAACTAAAATCTAGAAAACGATGCATTCTGCTCAATCAAACCTGCAATGCCATCATGATTTGAAGAAGCAATGTTGTCATCAATTTTTTTAAAACTAGGATATATTTAGCACTTTACGATAGTGATCATGACATTCAGATTGGATTTAATGTTTAACAATGAATATTAGAACAAGTTAAAAAAAGTGATCGTATTTAAAGTTATGAATTCTCATCGTTCCCTAGAGTAAAGGTGTGCACCAACCTTTAAGGTGGATGATCGAGGTGAAACTGCAAATAACTATGTAGAATCCCTTGGTTTTTATGATCCCTCGAATAGCTTCCACTTTATGTAGAATCGCCTCTTGTGCACGAACTTTTTCCATGTCGTTATTTTCACTCCTCTGACATTAAAGACAATGCTTAAACCCATTAAAAACAATAAAAAGACAACCCTTGGAAACTAGAGCTCAATGGGCAAGTGCTTGTTGTACACAAAACAGACGAAAGTGGGCGTAGTGCATAAATACATAATTTTATACTAAAAGAGATAACATTTCCATCGTTTATAGATGTTCAAAGAATGTATTAAAACTTATAGATGTTCAAAGAAAATATTAAAAATATTCAATCTGTATCATTTCTTCCAAATTTATTATATTGATAATTTATTCAACTTTCTTGAATGAGAACCATTTTTATTTGTTTAATACAATATTAATTTGGTGTTTTTATTTTCACCACAATTATCAAAATTTTAGTATAAAAATTCAAACATTGTCTTTTACTCCTCTTCTAAGAATAGATAGTGTTCTTTGTGTAAGCTTTAAATGATGTACCTCCCAAATTCTCACTCAGTGAAGTGCAATTGGAATGCAAAAACAAAATATCTGGGTCATTTCCTCTGATTGATCCACTCATGATTTATAGTGATTACCCCTATTGAAATGAACTAAAATTGATCTAAGAGAAAAAAAAACCATCAGGTTGGACGATATGCATGGTTAATAACTTATTATAAAAAAATAAAAAAATATAATTATAATTAAAAGAGATAATAAATAATAATAATTATATTTTAAATATTTAGTTATTTAAAATTTAATTTAATTATTAAATTCATTTTAACTTTTAAATCAACACATTTTATTTTTAAATTAGAAAGTTTTCTTATTTAAAAGCAAAAAAAACTATCCTAATTGAGGATGCGAGCATATACTTGATTGCGAAGATAATACATCCATGAGAATGTGAACATGTACTTATTGTGTGAGTGGTTGTTTGTAGAGGTAAGAGATTAAGAGTTGATAAGAGTCATTCCCACTGTGGGTGTTTGTGTATTTTAAGAGTTTGAAAACAATTATTAGTAGTGATGTTTGAGTCCACTCCGGTGTGGTTGGAGAAATAATTGTTTCACAATGAAATGAAAAGAACAGTAAAAAAAAACAATAATTGGATTATGTGCAACAATCAATAATCAATGTTTAATAATTATTTCTTAATCATTAAATGGTATTAATCATTAAAAGATTCAATACTTAACTATTAAATAATGTTAATAGTTTTTTAGTGATTATTTTAAATATTAAATGGTATTAATTATTAAAAGATTCAATGCTTAATTATTAAATGGTATTAATTATTTTTTAATGATAGTTTTATATAGTTTTGAACATAGTGATGGAAATTCAACATTTTTTGATTCTTTGTTTATAACATAGCCATGAAGGACATTTAATAATCATTGGCTATGTTTTGTGATGCACATTCAAATTCAAATTGAGAAAATAAAACCTCTATTTAAGATTTTCTATGCTATTTTACATTTGCAATCAAAATACTAAAATATTGAATTCTATGTAATTAGAAAAAAAATCCAATAATAGAGAAGTTATGTACTCTTACGCTCAAACAATTATTTCAATTATTTTTGAAATTATAATTACTACTTAGACAATTACATTTGAAATCATAATTTATTATATCAATTATCTTTAAAATTATAATTACTACTTAGACAATTATCTTTGGAATCATAATTGCTTTATATCTTTAAAGTTCCAATGTCAAGTGAATACAACATTAATTGCCTCGGAGCTGGTATTTCATTTTATATTCAGTAAGTGGCCTTCATCCACCACATAAGAGTATTTCATTTTATTTTAAATTAAGTGGCCTTTCATCCACCACATAATACTCACCACTTGTTCAAGTTTGTCGGACTGTATACTTAATAAATTGATAGGATTGTATTAACTCAATAAACTGCATCAGGTTGGACCATATTATGCCAATATATCATTGGAGTTTATCAATTCTAGCTCACATAATTTGGCTACTTTTTTAAGCAAAGGTAGTACTAGCTGCTATGTAGCTTTCTCTTTAATATGTTCTTAGTATTCAATTTGGTTTTGTAACTTTGAAGATAATTATACTATCTTCTCTGTAGTAAGGTGTTTTGAGATCGTTGACTTCATATTAATATGTCCTTTGACTATAAATTTTGGCATCATGTCTATTGTTCGAACTATATAACTAAAAACATTATTTTTTATATAATAAAAAAAACCTTATATGTCATCATCTCATTGGAGAATAGATTGGAAGTCGTATTGCCTCCTTCGTTATTCCCAATGTTGTGAATGTTTAGATGTCCAAAGTTTTGAGCATCTACGCTCTTTTTTAATTTTTTAATTTTTATTGAAATGTTTACATATCGAAAGTTCTGAGCATCGACGCTCTTTTTTATTTAATGTTTTTATTATTTCTATTTGTATTGAAATGTTTGCATACCAAAAGTTTTGAGTATTGACACTCTTTTTGAGGTACTTGAATAGGTCTGACAACTTAAATGTTTACATAGCACGAGGCCCTTAAACATGCCTGGCAACTTAAATTTTTACATAGCATGAGGCCCTTAAATAGGCCTAACAACCTTAAATGTTTACTTTCATAGGCTTCTCACGATACATTTTTTCTCAAATTTTTCCATATAATGTTGCAGTGAATTTGGACAATATTGTTGTCCACCTCCACTCACATAGCCATCATATGTTTAGTACTTATTCTATGCTTGGAATGCAATTTAGTCATCATTGAAGCTACATATATTGTTTATTGGTTTTCCAGTTGCTTCTTTTTCATTGGTTCGTTGGTTCCCCAGTTGTTGCTTGTTGTTGTTTGGTTCAACTTTGCAAGGTTGAGGTCGTGCACCTACAGTTGGACCTGTTGGTGATTGTTGCTTTCTTTTATTTTCTTCGACTTTGCAAAGGTTAGGGTCCTGCACCCGCAGTTGGATTTTTTCTTCACTTTGCAGGGTTCAAGTATTGCACCCACAATTGGACCTGTGCTTTTGTCTTTCATCGTTGTCGAGTAAGTTTCGATACCATAGTTTCATTCTTATTCATTCTTTGTTGTATAATGTTTGTCGTTTGCAAGTAAGAATGTTAAAGTATTTCCACTTGCATGGACATCATATGTTTTAGATTTATTCTGTGCTTGGAATGCAATTTGGTCATCATTGAAGATACATATATTGTTTACTCGTTCACTGGTTGTTGCTTGTCTGTTGGTTCATCGGTTGCTGATTTTCATTGTTTGGTTCAACTTTGCAAGTTTGAGGTCTTGCACCTGAAGTTCGACATGTTGGTGCTTGCTCATTGGTTTGTTTCTTACTGCTTGATTTTGTTTGCTTCGACTTTGTAAGGTTGGGGTCCTGCACCGATAGTTGGAGTTGTTTCTTTTCACTTTGCAGGGTTCAAGTCCTACACCCGCAAGTGGACCTATAGTTATGTCGTTCATCATTAATGAGTAAGTTTCAATAGCATAGTTTCATTCGTATTCGTTGTTTACTATTCATTGTTGGCATTTTTCAAGTAAGAATGTGTAAGTATTTATTCATCATTCTTATCCTACATACTTTCCATTATGGTTGGCATATCTTTTTCTCCTGCAATTAAATTTTCCTCCAATTTTTTTCCTGAAGCTCTACACCATGTGCATGCCAATGTCGTGTGCACAACTCCGGCTGTCATTTTTTCTAGCATTGCAAATCCCGGTACTTTTTCGTCTGTGATGAAGTGGAAATCTAGAGCCTATCCTATAGGGGAATCGAACTCGTGTCTTTCTCATGAAAAAGACGATGTCAGGTGTAACACTACTTTTTTGTTACCATACTTCGCGGAAATATAACACTCACTCTAAGATTATCAAACAACATGCATTTAAGCAATGAAACACATTTAAGCTCAGAGTAAGTCTAAAAATTACTGCTATCATAATTTTAAACATGGCATTAGCATTAATTTATATGCACAGCAGAATACATGATAATTATAATACACATAGATACAAAAACATAATTAAAGCATCATTTGTTACTTATCTTTGAAACAGTGGTAGTTCCACCAACAAAGTGCAAGGCTTCCACGAACCTCCCATCCTTAGACCACAATGCTCGTCATCTCAGCAGTGGGTCACCCCTGAGCTGGGACTAAGCTCCACCCCCAAGGCAGGGAATCCTAGGCTAGGCTGAGGTTACAGGGAAAACACATAGTCACAAAGAAGGAACTCTATCCCAGGAACCACTCATACTCACTGCCACAGACTCTCCTTCCCCAAATGCCTGTTCCACCCCTGGAGTATACACCTTCTCTGTCACCTAGACAGTCCTTTGGTTGCTAACCTCCCTTGCCTTGGGTTTCAGCAACAGACCGGACTAGAAGTCTTTGAGCTCTGTGGCAGCTACAGGGTTCCTTCCAAAAGTTCTCTCCTTCCTCTGTGCACTCTCTCACCTAGAGAGAATCGCTCACAGGCCAATAACCTGTTCTTCCAACCTCAATCACCTCTCTCACCTGGAGAGAGTGTTGTACAACTGGCCAACAAGCCACATGCAGTCCAGCACTGCGTGGCCACAACAACCAACGGGGAAAATAGAGACGGCTTTCCAATAGGTTCAACAATGGCAGGTCACTTCTTATTTCTCAATCCGGCAACACAGGATAGAGTCATGCTCTGGTTCTCAGGGATGCGTGGAAAACAATCCATGTAGAGGTCAACACGGGTTCGAACTGTTCAGACAGAGGATGCTTCGGTTTTTCAGAAATTAACACAGTCGTTTCCTGTTCAGAGGGCGTACGAGGTATTCTTGTAGAGGTCAAACCATTCACGTTCGGATGGTCAAGTAGAATGGAGGAGGAACCCCTCTCACGGCTCATCTTAGCCCTTTTATTTGCATGCGCCTGGGTTGACACTTGTCACCCATGCAACTGCATTCATTCCTTCAGCATGCGTTCCTTCCATTTGGAAGTCACATGTCATTCCAAAAGAACTTAGGATAAAAACATATATTTTCACATGTCTCTTTGGAATAATATTTTAATATTATCCCCCAAGGACTTAAGCCCCCTAGGATTAACACTTAGCCCATTTTCCCACCTTCCATTCCCTAATCCCTTTCCCTCTCTATGGATGCTTAGTCCCCCATCACTCATTCATCGTGTCTCCCTGCACGCGGTGGTGTTTATATTTTATTAATGTGCTACATACATATAAGTACAAAATCAGGCCCTTGGCCTACAACCCTTAGGCTCTCTAGCCTAACAATCACATAACCCCACCAGCTTATATATACTTGGCTCACCAGCCTATAAAACATATTTACAATTCATTTAACAAGTATGATTTACAACAGGGCCCAGCCTTGGGGACATTACAATCCCCCTCCCTTATTTTTGCACTGTCCTTAGTGCAACTTTCGCATTGCGTCTGCAAGCTTTTCAAAATTTCCAAAAAGATGCGGGTACTCTGCATGCATAACATATTCATGCTCCCATATCTTCTCCTCAGGAATGTACCAGGTCCACTGGACATTTACAAGCCCTATAGCTCGATTCTGGAGCTGTTTGTTTTTCCTGTCCAATATGCGCATAGGATGCACTTGCAGGACACCTTCTGGTTCCACCTAAATCACATTCCAATCGATAACATGATTAGCATTAGGTATATATCTCTTAAGCAGTGAAACATGAAAAACATTATGTACAGTCATAGATGCAGGTAATGCAATCATATATGCAACTGGCCCAATACTTTCCAAGATTTCAAAAGGCCCACAATATATTGCTTCCAACTTGGCGCAACTTGCTAGCTTCAGAGAACTCCTGTTAGTTTTCAATTTCAGTAAAACATGATCACCCACTTTGAATTCTCCGTGGATTCTATTCTTATCAGCATAACTCTTCTACCTGTCGTGGGCAACTTTCAAATTCTGTTTAATTCTTATCATTTGGTCTTCCATCTCTTTGAGCAACTCAGGCCCAACTACTGCTCTATCAGCTGGATTATCCCAGCTAACTGGAGTGTTGCACTTTCTTCCATAAAGTGCTTCAAATGGGCTCATCTTCAACGATGTGTGATACCCATTATTGTAGGAGAATTCTACCAAATACAAATAGTCTTCCCATCTTGATGGTTTATCCATCACATACATTCTCAGCATGTCTTCTATTACTCTGTTCACCCTCTCTGTCTGTCCATCAGACTCAGGATGATATGTTGTACTAAAGTTTAGATTCATTCTGAATCCTTTGAACAGTCCTTTCCAAAAATTCGAGGTGAATTTCGGGTCCCTATCAGATACAATTGTCTTAGGAATTCCATGCAAGTGTGCCACTTATTTTAAGAAGATATCAACAACATATGTTGCCTTCTGAGTGGTTTTTAGTGGAATAAAATGGGCATCTTTTGTAATCTTGTCCACCACCACCTTGATTGAATCATGCTACTTGCTTCTTCTGGGCAATCATGTGATAAAGTCCATTGTTGCCACTTCCCATTTCCACTCAGAAATGGGTAAAGGTTGCAACAACCCTACTGGGTGCCTATGCTCAGCCTTAACTTTCTGGCACTCCATACATATGGCGATGTATTAAGTGATTTCTTTCTTCAGACCTGGCCAAAAGTAATGATTTTTGACTGCTACTACAGTCTTCTAATATCTAGGATGTCTAGCATAAGACACGTTATCCATTTCTTTTAGAATTGCTAGCTTCAATTCTCGGACATTGGGTACATACACTCTGTTTTTATACAGAAGTAATACATTAGTTCCCAAGGTGTATCTTCCTTGGGTCTGTGGTCTCTCACGCTATTGTAGCTTTGCTACCAGACCTCTGTACTGCAAATCAACATTTGCAGCTTCCAAAAATTATGTCCTTAATCTCAGTCCTGTACATGCTAATGGTTGTAGCATGTAATTCATGCATTTTTCTGCTGAGTGCATCAACCACCTTATTTTATTTCCCTTTGATATGCTTAATATCAAAGTCATATTCACACAGAAACTCCAACCATCTGGTTTGCCTAGCATTTAAAGTCGGCTGATCAAATAAATACTTCAGACCGTTGTGGTATGTTCTCAATTTGAATATCCTTCCCATGAGGTAATGTCTCCATTTCCTCAATGTGTGGATGATTGTTATCATATCTAAATCATGAGTGGCATACTTCCTTTCATGTTCTTTCAGCTTTCGGGATTCATAATAGATTACAAATCCCTCTTGGTTGAGAACTCCTCCCAGTCCCTCCTTACATGCATCTGTGCACAACACGAAATCCATATTTGGATCTACAATCCTCAGGATTGGAGTGCTGGCTAACAACTGCTTCAATCACTGGAAATTGTTCTCACACTCTTTAGTCCACTGGAACTTCTTCTCCTTCCTTTGCAAGGAAGTAATAGAATGAGCTAACTTTGAGAACCTTCCTATAAACCTTCTGTAATAGCCTATCAGACCCATAAAAGATCTAACTTTTTCCATGTTCCTTGGTGCTTACCATTCTCGAATGGCCTCAACCTTTTCAGGATCCACAGTGATCCCTTCTTCTGAAATAATATGTCCCAAGTAATGGATCTTCCTTTGATAAAATTAGCATTTGCTCATCTTGGCATACAACTGGTGTTCTCTCAACACTTACAGAACCATTCTCAAGTGTTGTTCATGCTCTTCCTTAGACTTGGAATACACCAAGATGTCATCCAGGAAGACTATGACAAACTTGTCTAAATAGTTCCTGAATACACCATTCATCAAGCACAAAAAAACAACAGGTGTGTTTGTCAGTCCAAACGGCACCACTGTGAATTCATAATGACCATACATTTTTCTAAAGGTGGTCTTGTTGATGTCCTCATCCTTTATTCTTACCTGGTGATATCCCGATCTGATATTTATCTTTGAAAATATTCTCGCACCCTTCAACTGATCGAAAAGATCATCAATCCTTGGCAGAGGATACTTGTTCTTGACAGTTACCTTATTCAACTGTCGAAAATCAATGCACAGCCTCAACATCCCATATTTCTTCTTCATGAATAGGACCAGGGCACCCCAAGGTGACATGCTTGGGCGAATGTACCCCTTCTTCAAAATCTCTTCAAGTTGTAATTGCAACTGTTTCATCTCTGGCATACTCATTCTATAAGGAGCCTTCGAAACTGGAGTTGTTCCTGGTATCAAATTTATAGAAAAATCGATGTCTCTCTTCGGAGGTAGTCTAGGTACATCCTGAAATACGTCCTTGAACTCTGTGATTACCTCATGGTCTCTAATCTTTGAGACTGCATCTCTGGATGCTTCTTCCACATGAGCTGCAAATAATTGACAGCCCTTCCTGTATCACTTCTTCAACTGCATGGCTGAGATTTCTCTGACATCCACAACTCTCGGAATTCCTTGGACTGTTTTCCGATTTCCCTCTTCATCCAGGCATGTAAACCTCTTGTTACAAAATTCCAGGAGGGCATGGTGCTAGTACAATCAATCCATCCCAATTAAGCAGTCATAAGAGCCTAAAGGCAGACTATTCAATTCATCCTTAGTGCTCAATCCGTTCATGTCCACTAAACAAGACTTAACCAATCCAGTGACCTTCCTCTTGGTCCCTGTAGCCAACTGCACTAACCAAGACTTTTCATGTTTGCTTCTTGATAAATGCAAACTTTCAACCACCCTAGGATCTACATAACTATGGCTAGCCCCTGAATCAATTAAAATAATTAGTGGTTGGTTGTTAATCATACCTTCCACTTCAATCATGTGTGATTGAAATTTTGCTTTCTTGTTGTCCAGGGATATGTAGATCCTAGGAATCCTGCTGCCCATATCATCCACTGTTTCAGCTTGCTGAACATTGTGGAAGGTTCTCTCTTTATATTTTATGTGGGGGCAGTCTTTGTACCTATGGTTCCCTTTACAGCCCCAACACTCCATAGGTAACGGTCTGGGCATTTGCTCACTCACTTCAACCTTCTTGGGCTCTCTAAAAGATGATTGTCCCTAAAGACTGTTTCTGAAAAAGGGAGGCGTGTTTCCCTTCTACCTCTGTTCCTTCTTAAACCTCTTCTGGTCATCCCAAGCCTTCTGAAAGGTAGGCTTTTCTCTTTGTTGTTCATATAATCATTTTCCCTTCTTATCATTTCTTCCATAGTCTTAGGGTAATCATACTGAATCTTGTCACCGATGGAAGGTGGAAGTCCACTCAAATACCTCTGAATATTGGCAGTCTCATCTTTGATGAATGGAACATACTTCAGCAGTTCCAAGAAACTTCATTCATACTCATCAATGGTCATGATGCCTAGCTTGAATTCAAAGAACTCCTTCATCTTTCTGTCATAATATCTTTTGGTCAGGTATTTCTTCTCGAAATAACTCTTAAACTCCTTCCAAGTGATATCTTTCTCTCTGATGTGTTTCACTTGCACAAACTGATCCCACCACATGGATGCTTTTCCTTTTAGCTGGTACATTGCAATTCTTCCTTCTGCATGAGGGGAGTAATTCTGCAGTTGGAAATATTTCCTCATGCCCAGCAACCATGTTTCGACATATTCCTCCTTCTTATGTTCTCCATCGAACGTTGGAGGCTTAATCTTGTTTATCTCTCCTTTCAATTCATTCCTTCCAGATGTTCGTTGTTTCCTAGTAGGGGACGGGCTTGAACTACTGCGTCTTTCCTTGCCAGAATGCTTTGGGGAGAGAAAATGATGTCTACTACTACTCCTCGATCTTGTTATCCTCTTAGGGGTTCTAACACTTCTTGATCTGCTTGTGTCACTCTCATTTTCCAATTTCTTTTCTATTCTGTCCAAGCTCTTCAGCATTTTTAACTTGAATTCACCGTGTCGATCCCTGACTTTCATGAGCTTTCGGCTATTATCTCGGTGTTCCTGGGAATCTCTTTACATTCCTTCAATGATTTTCATTATGTGCCCTTCCTTGTCTAATTCTCTTCCATGCCCATTGGAGTTCAATCCTTCGACTCCCAGGTTGACATCTCTTCCTTCTCTTTCATCCTCTGAAATGGAGGCAATCTGCACCTCTTCCATTTCTATACTCGACATCGATTAACTGGCATCCTGAAACTTGTTGAACTCTGAACACACAATGTGTAATCAATCTGAGGTTTTTTAGGCCTTAAACCTTTAATAAAATCACAATAATCATAAACCAACGTGAGTGATAAACATTTGACTTCACAAGGTTTTATGAGCTCTGTCGGCTTTGCAATTTTCAGGACTTTGGGACTTCGGTTTTTTGGTACCTGGGAGTTCACTATGTAGTGACTCCTAACTTCTTGTCGCTACAATCCCCGAAATCTGAAATTTCAGTTTCCTTGCTCTCCGGGCCCACAACACAGTTGTCTCCCTTAAAACCTGTTACGGTTCTTTAGTCTCCGAGGACTTCGGGAGTTCAAGACTTTAGTATCCACAATTTCACTATGCAGTGACTTCCAACTCCTTGTCACTACAATCCACGAAATCCAAAATTTTGATTTACTTTATTCTCCGAGCCCACAACACAACTTTCGCCCTTAACCGCAGTGGCAGGTGGCACGTTCCAAAGGGTCCATGTCACCATCGATGACATTAGTGGGTCCCACCACTCTTACCTGTCTTCTCTCAGATCTACGACGTAGATCTTTTTTGTGTTTTGGGGTTTCGGGCATCGGGAGTCCGTGTATCCCATATCTCGAACTTTCGTTTGACAAAATCTTGAATTACAGTTTACTCTTCCACTTGATCCGATGGTCAAGTCCTCTCCTACGATCTACGATGTAGATCATTTTGGGAATCTGTGTTTTGCTAACTTGCGACTTGCGAACACAAGGGTATTTCTTTTTGGTTTTTCGGGTGCCGAAACGTCGTCCAATAACCACGTGGTTTCCCCGATGGACGGTCCTAACAAATTTTGGGATTTCGCGTATCGTGATTTCCACATTCATGTGCAACTCCAAAGGGTCTTTAAACCTTGTGCACATTCTCCATATCTGACGGTCACAAGGGATCGCCTTCCCTTCCGAACAGATCCTAAGGCTCTAGCACTTCTAGTGTGGAGTCCTCTCTACCTGTGGCCATAGACCACACTGGCTACGGTTTCACAACACTGTTATACCTCCTGAGTTTGTAGGCATGGTCAAGTAACTCCTTGACACTCCAGATCATTCCAAGGTCCAAAATTGGTCCTCCAGACACAATTTCTCCTCACACCCTCGGTCTAAAGACCACTCAACTTTCCCATCTAGGTTCAGTGTCGAAACCATGGCTCTGATACCAAATTGTAACACCACTTTTATGTTACCATACTTCGCGGAAATATAACACTCACTCTAAGATTATCAAACAACATGAATTTAAGTAATGAAACACATTTAAGCTCAGAGTAAGTCTAAAAATTACTGCTATCATAATTTTAAACATGGAATTAGCATTAATTTATATGCACAACATAATACATTATAATTATAATACACAGAGATACAAAAACATAATTAAAGAATCATTTGGTACTTATCTTTGAAACAATGGTAGTTCCACCAACCAAGTGTAGGCCTTCCACGAACCTCCCAGCCTTAGAACACACTGCTCATTAGCTCAGCAGTGGGTCACCCCTGAGCTGGGACTAAGCTCCACCCCCAAGGCAGGGAATCCTAGGCTAGGTTGAGGTTATAGGGAAAACACATAGTCACAAGGAAGGAACTCTCTCCCAGGAACAACAAATACTCATTGCCCACAGACTCTCCTTCCCCACATGCTTGTTCCACCCCAGGAGTGTACACCTTCTCTGTCACCTAGACAATCCTTCGACTGCTAACCTCCCTTGCCCTGGTTTTTAGCAACAGACTGGACTAGAAGTCTCTGAGCTCTGTGGCAGGTACAAGGTTCTTTCCAGGAGTTCTATCCTTCCTTTGCACACTCTCTCACCTAGAGAGAATGGCTCACAGGCCAACAACCTATTCTTCCAACCTCAATCACCTCTCTCACCTGGAGAGAGAGTGTTGTACAACTGGTCAACAAGCCACACGTAGTCTAGCACTACATGGGCACAACAACCAATGGGGAAAACATACACGGCTTTCCAACAGGTTCAACAATGGCAGGTCACTTCTTATTTCTCAATCCGACAACAAAGGATAGACTCACGCTCTGGTTCTCAGGGACACGTGACAAACAATCCATGCATGGGTCAACATAGGTTCGAACTGCTCAGACAGATGATGCTTCGACTTTTCAGAAATTAACATAGCCTTTCCTGTTCAGAGGGAATACAGGGTATTCTTGCAGAGGTCAGATTGTTCACATTCAGACGGTTGGGTAGAATGGAGGAGGAACCCCTCTCACGGCTCATCTTAGCCTTTTTATTTTCATGCACCTGGGTTGACACTTGCCACCCATGCAACTTCATGCATTCCTTCAGCACGCGTTCCTTCCATTTGGAAGTCACATGTCACTCCAAAAGAACTTAGGATAAAAACATATATTTTCACATGTCTCTTTGGAATAATATTTTAATATTATTCCCCAAGGACTTAAGCCCCCAGGCTTAACACTTAGCCCCTTTTCCCACCTTCCAGCCCCTAATCCCTTTCCCTCTCTATGGATGCTTAGTCCCCCATCACTCGTTCAACATGTCGGCCTGCACGTGGTGGTGTTTATATTTATTAATGTGCTACATACATATAAGTACAAAATCAGGCCCTTGGCCTACAACCCCTAGGCTCTCTGGCCTAAGAATCACATAATCCCACCAACTTATATATACTTGGCTCACCAACCTATAAAACATATTTACAATTCATTTCACAAGTATTATTTACAACAGGGCTCGGCCTTGGGGACATTACATCAAGCTTGTTTCCTTTGCAGGATGTTCTTGCATAAGAAAACTATAGGTAGGTGTATACGGGCTATGTATGGTACAGTGGTGCCTAGGAAACACTAAAATTGCACAAACTTGGCATATCTTTCCCTCCTGCTCTTAAATTTTTCTCCAATTTTTTCTCCAAACTATGAACCATACCTACGTGCCTTTGCAAAATGTTCTTGTAGAATAAAAAAGATGTTGAGATGGTGTTAGCAAGAGAAGTGTTTCGTGGATTGCAAATTGCAATATTCAATCTCTATGCCACTAGAGATTGAATATTGCAATTTGAAATCCACGAAAACCATGGTATACTTTTCTTGTATGTGGGAGAAAACCATGGAATACTTTTCTTATATGTCAAATAATTACATTCAAGGAAGAACCAACTTCCAATTCTCCATCTCCAACCCCCTAGTTTCTCATGCTCCAACCTGAAGGAAGATACAACTCCCTAAATTCTTTAGATCCAACCAGAAGGAGGCTACAAACCCCTTGCCTTACCCCGTCCTGCTGCCCTGAAATATAAATTCCAAATGCAGACAACTTGTCACTGTCACTAAATCAACCACTACCATTGTCACTCTATCACTTGAAACTTGTACCAACAATCTGTCACAACTTGTACCAACAACCTATCACAACATGTACCAACAACTTGTATAATCCTATAACAAAAACCTATATAAGTAACATGTATCAACCTATACCAACAACCTATACAAATAACCTATCACATCAATATCATCAACCAAATCATATCTACTTATCAATATCAATCACCAAGACAAATCTTAACCATATGCTCAATAACACCAAGATGTGTATCAACCAATACTACTCACAAACATCAACAAGATGTACCACAATCAATATGTGCTTCTAAACATATACCAATACATATATGTCACATCATGCATAAACCATGTGCCAACATCACTATTAACAAGTGCCTCTAATAATGTACCAAGCATGTACCAATCATGTATCAACAACAACTCAAACTATGCCTAATCTGGATACACCATCATCAACATACCATACACCTCATGCATGCTCCAACTCATCAACTATATGTTCCAACATGTATCTCAACCATATACCAAAGACATATACTAGTAAATGTCCTCTAGAAATACATCATACTATCCATGATTCAAATACCATAAACCCTCACATCAAACCATGTGCCAAAACCTCACTATTATGTAGCCTCAAATGTGTATCAATCATATGGAAAGACCACTAAAATAATCCTCTCACAATGTACCATAATATATACCAATAAAACTCATACATGAACCAACAATATACTTCAACAGATCTACCTCAAAATGATTCACTTACAACAAGTACTATACAAACAATGATGCCTCTAATCATGTACCAAGAGTGTGCCTCAATAGATCAATAATATACCTCTAGCTAGCATCAAATCATCATAATTTACCTCATAAAAAAAGTGCCATAACCTCACTAATAAAGTACTTAGCATAACCAACAGTATACCCTAACATAAATGACTCAATCCACATACTAGGGTTTGTATTATGCATCCAAGGTATGCCTCAAGAATATACACCAAAGATAAACCATATATTATCATCATACACCCTTCAAAACACACATACAATCATACATGTATCTATGTTACTGACCTGGAACATCATACCACTGATATCATTACCTTGCTCAACTTTTGTAGTCTGTTACTAGCCTTTTTCCCAAATTTATCAGTGCCTTGCCTAATGCACACTAGTTGACCCATGAGTATTCCTCACTAGAAACCTATAGGGATGACCCGCGAGGATGTCAATAACTATGGTTTTTCATAAACCCTTTCCCTCTGTAGCTCAGATTTGTCAATTATACCTACAAATAACCTTTCACAATATATATATTCAACTAAGTTCAATATGTACAAATAAGAGTCCCTAGTTATCCTACTTATACTTTCCAAGTTCCTTCCTCTATAAGTTTCCTTGTAATTTTTTTACCCCTTTATCCATCTTATAGGTTTAACCCACTTTCTTTAATTAGTCAAATCATAACATCTTTACCCTCAACTAACTTCTTATTGTAATCACTTTATCATCTAATTAATTTTTTATTGCAACAACTTTACCCATGATTAACTCCTAGTTACAACCAATTTGACTAGTAAACTTCTTCTAGGAGATTCTAGAATAATT
The DNA here is from genome assembly GCA_009831015.1 of Picea engelmannii. Taxonomy (NCBI): domain Eukaryota; kingdom Viridiplantae; phylum Streptophyta; class Pinopsida; order Pinales; family Pinaceae; genus Picea; species Picea engelmannii. The sequence continues at coordinate 67,645 of ML796881.1, forward strand.
GGCTTTTTTTACCTTCTAGGGGCTTCTAGATAACTCAAAAGGGTTCTCCAACTTCACTAAGCCATATCTCCTCAACCATTAGGAACCATGTGACATACCACATATCAAGCGAAATGGTACGACTTTTATTATCTATATATGACAGTCCCAGCTAAAAATTGTTTTATGTTCATGTCGTTATTTCTCATACAAACTAGGGTACCTTAACCCCACCTCTCGAGATACAAAAATATGTTTCCAGACTTCATCAACTTCACCCAAATAAATCACCATCAATATCGATCATATCAATCAACTTTCCAACATCTTTAGACCTATCCAAGGGTTGAAATAAATCTCTAAGGATTGAAATCAATCTCTAAGGGTTGACATCAGTGACAACCAGTTGTGCAAACCAACTGTGCAAACCAAGTGTCCAACAATATCATGTTTTGGAATTGATGAAAACACCAACATTTATGCTCCAATGCTCATGCCCCCCATGTGACCATTACTCCTGATCAATGTTTCTCACTCTCCCCCTTTTACATCAGTGGAAAAGGGTATCTTCCTTGGGGACTCTCCCCCTTATTGATCTTACCTTGGGGTTGTTCCCCCTATTTGAAATTTCGTTGGGACTACTCCCCCTATCTACATTGTCCTTTGGGATACTCCCCTGCATAAAATATCATTGGGTATTGTCCCCCTATCTATATGTATCCTCCTATACATGTTTCCCTTTATGGATAACAAAATAAGAGAACCCATTCAAAAAGGAAGTGACATTCAAAGTATCCAATAAGACAAAGAAAAAGAGCAAGAAAAAGACAAAGTCAGAATGTAGTTGTAGTGATGATTCAAAGGAAGATGAAGAAACGGAAAACTACTTATCGTACTTATGGATGAGCTACTTATCATACTCATATGTGCTCTTTGTTCTAGAGTTGAAATCTTTGGATCAAATCTCATTGGAAGATATCTTAATAATTTTTGAGCAATTATATATTCATTGACTTCTTCTCCCAATCCTTTAATAGTATTAACTACTTCATCAAATAAAAAAAAAGTATGATGCAATTTATTCGTCTTCCTTCATTTTCAATTGTTCAAACTTAGCTCTAAAGGTTTGGATTTTAGCTCCTTTGACTTTAGCATCTCCTTCATAAATTCTTTGAAGCTTATCCCAAAGATAGTTAGTAGAATCATAATGCATAACTTTAACAAATACTAAATTCGAAAGGTTGTTCAAAATAATACATTTAGCCTTTGAATTGTTTTCTTCGAGTTTATTCCATGTTTTCCTATTGGAGGAGTGACTGGTGAGTTGTATCCATCTACTACTACTCACTAGACATCAAATCCTTGTTCCTGTAAAAAGGTCTTCATCCTTATACTCTAGAATGCATAATTTTGACCATCAAATATTGGTGCTCCAATCTTAGTGTATTCCATGATATCCTTCTAGTGGTCAAACTGCTTCCTGAAGGACCTTCTCTGATCCCATTTGCTGGAATACAGAGAGGGGGGGGGGGTGAATCCGTATGAGCATTTTATTCCACTTTTAACCAAAATCTATATTATTTTAACTTATTCAACCATGTTTATTAGTTCATCATCAATATATTATTGTATCATAAACATTATCATCCATCAATAATAAAGAATAATAAACACATCTACGCAATACACAGTACACCAAAATTTACGTGGAAACCCAATGCGGGAGAAAACCACATAATTGTTTTCTTATATGTCAAATAATTACACTCAAGGAAGAACCGAATTCTAATTCTATAGCTCCAACAGGAAGGAGGCTCCAACCCCCTAGTTTCTCAAGATTCAACCCAAAGGAATATACAACTCGCTAAATTATCTGGCTCCAACCAAAAGGAGGTTAAAACCCTATGTGTTCTTTGGCTCCAACTGAAAGGTGGCTACAACCACCTATTTCTCACGCTCCAACATGAATAAAGATCCAACCCCCTCATTCTTCAGCACCAACCTAAAGGAGAATACAACCCCCTTTCCTTCCCCCGTTTCGCTTCCCTGAAATATAAATTCAAAATGTAGACAACCTATCAGTGCCACTGAATCAACCACTACCACTGTCACTCTGTCACTGTCAACCTATACCAATAATATGTCACAACATGTACCAACAATTTGTCACAATATGTACCAACAACCTGTCACAACCTGTACCAACAACCTATATCAACCTATATCAACAACCTGTACAAATAACTTGTAGCAAATTGTACCAACAACTTGAACAAACAACCTGTCACATCAATCTCATCAACCAAATCAGATCTACTCACCAAGATTAATCACAAAGAAAACTCTCAACCATATTCTTAATATCACTAAGATGTGCATCAACAAAGACTACTCACAAAAATCAACAAGATGTACCACAATCAAGATTTTCTTCTAAAAGTATACCAATACATATATGCCACATCATCTATAAACCATGTGCTAACAACACTACTATAAAGTGCCTCTAACAATGTACCAAGCATGTACCAATCAAGTATCAACAACAACACAAACTATGCCTAATCAGGATACACCAACATCACCATACCATTCACCTCATGCATGTGCCAACTCATCAACTATATGTTCCAATATGTATCTCAACCATATACCAAATACATATACCAACAAAATTCCTCTAGGAATACATCATACTATCCATGATCTAGATACCATAAACCCTCACATCAAACCATGTGCCAAAACCTCACTGTTATGTAGCCTCAAATGTGTATCAATCATATGACAAGACCACTAAAA